>JALIZH010013276.1:600000-814930 GCA_030522465.1 Rhipicephalus appendiculatus | reverse complement strand
ATTGGGATGTGATCGACGTCTGATACGAAAGCAACAGGAATGTTGCCAGATACGTGAAATGCACCAGTTTCTCCTTTGGAGGCATGTCAGATGTCTCGTACCTCAACTTCTCAGAAGCTCAGCAGTAGATGGAGACTTGAAGACATGAAAAGATCTTTGAATATGGAACGTCACTGGAGCTGATTCCACTTGTTAAAACGTCGTCTCCAGCGCCATTTCCCTGCTGGAGAACTTTTTATACCTCAACCTATGCGTCATTGCCATTGTTAGTCCGCGACAAAAAAGTAGTACTTGCGCCGGTTTACAAAACCTGTTTTTTGACGCCTCTTCAGCCTCTTATGTCTTATCTCGCGAGAACTTCCTTGCGAAAAAAAAAATTATCCATTAATTTTGGAACCGCTTTGTGTGTGATAAACGACTGCCTGTCATATATTTGCCCATATCAAGCAGTGCGTGTAGGCATTCCCGTTTCGCCCCATATGACCGGCTTAAAAATAAACAAAGAAGGCAAGACGAACGACGAGAGAGATCCAAGTGCAAGGAAAGGGGAGGCGGGAAGAGTGCAACAAGTGTGAGCGCCCGAATCGCAGCAGTGCAGCACTTCAGCGCCCTTTGGGACATTTAGTCATTGCAACGAAGTGGCACCCAAGATATCACAGAAAATTGGCAGTTGCTGAAAACATTGAACTGTAGGATATTAGGTGTTGTTATACCGGGTATTTCAAGAAATGTATCCAAAATCCTCAAAACCAGGGAAATGCGATATTTGCTCGATGCCTTGACAATTACTTCTTTTGAAGCCACATGAATCCTAAGATGGCAACTTTTTTAGTGGAATTAGGCGGTTATGTCAAATGGGAGAATCGAAGTCCATTCATGCGAAGAACCCTTTCTGGCTCTGAGATTTCAAAAAAGCGGCCACTAGTAATAATTGCGAAGAAATGAATTTCAACCATATTCAGCGGCGAAACCGAAACCGAAATGCGGAAGTGCGCAACTGGCATATTTTTTTGAGACGTGCAGAATGAGTGAGCGTCGTTATATCAATAATCAGCCGACACCTCTGTGATCGTTATGTTGAACAGTGACGTCATTCTGGTCGTCTGCTTCTTGATGTCTTTAACTATCTTAACATGCCTTGCAGCTACAGAAAAAGGCAATCGTGAAGGCGTCGGGGAGGAAAAATCGCATTTTCCTGATTTTTGAGGACTTTTGGACACATTTCTTGAAACACCCGGTATAATTTAGTAGACATTGCAGTTGCTAGCGAGGGGTCAGATCAACTTCCATGGTTCACGTATGGCCGAAAATATACGAGCAGGCTTACACTACAAATGTATTGCCCAATTTCGACTTCGACAACCAACTTCGATGATTTCTGACTGAATTTTGACCTCGAAATTTATTGCGATGTGCCTTCATTTCTGCGGCGTACGCGTTATAGCGCCAAGGGCTGTTATAGCATCAGCAAAGTCACGCTTCACCGCAGTCACGTGAGCCTACCGCAATGGCTTATAAGGTTGGCGTGTTTCTTTTCGCTTACACTTGCACTTGCATGATGCAGCAACAAACCGTTTTGTTCAGTTTCTATGTTCGCTCCTGGATTCCTACGACAAATTTTTATGAATGATTCCTTGAAGCATATGATCAAGCAAATGAAAATTTACCGGAAAATGAAACAATTCATATTACATTAGGCGGCCTGTGAACGTTAGAATGACATGACTAAAGAACGAGACTATTTGCGTGAGGAATCATGGAAATCATTCTGTAGAACGTGTAATCAGGTTCATCAGACAGTTATCTTTATCCTGTTTCATTAGATTCACTTGTGCTCACCTTGAGAGTTGCTTCTTCCTGCGCAACGACGGGAAATTGCTCGCAGTGCGGCTGCCTGGAATGACAAATGTATGTGTGGGCATTAAATAAAAGCCTGACATTGTTGAAACCCAAATCATGTATAGGCATCCGTTGTGACATCTCCACAAGTTCGTTCAGTGTATACATAGACGAGCGCAGGGTACTCCATTAGGGGGGCGGGTATGTTTTACCATAGCGCCCCCCCTCCCTCCTCCCCCCCCCCCCCCCCCCCCGAAAACGAGCTCCGTAATGGATGTCAAGATGGAAATGAAACGATGACGTGCTCCCCACAAAGGCCTGCCATTGCAGGCCGTAGCCAGGGGAGTGCCCTAGCCCTCCCCCCCCCCCCTCCCCGAAATTCTGATGGAGGGGGCTGCACTAGCGAAAATAGTAATGAAATGGGCATTTTCTTAAAACAGTCAAGACCTTCAGCAAGTGCTCCCCCAGCCCCTCCCTCTCCCCCCCCCCCTTCCAAAAAAAAATTCCTAGCTACGGGCCTGTGCCATTGGTCCCGGCTTTTCAGGTAAAAATGGGCAGTAAACAGTTTTTCTTTAATGCAACATAGGGGTCCTTGATTCCAATTAAAGTCGAAAAACATACGTGGCCGTAGCCCTGCGCACTAAAAAATGACATGAAAGGTCCAACTGAGTAAAGGTATAGGGTAGGATTGGCGCCCCCCCATTTAGAACATTAGGGGGGGGGGGGGTGGCCGCCTCCCTTGCCTCTTGCATTAAGGGGTGGGGGGACGTTATGTGGTAAATATACAGTATTCCCAAAGAACATGGCTAGATGCCAAGGTAACATGCGCTCTCCTCGAAATCACGAATGCGGCTAGGTCGACTTATTTTCAAACGCAGCGGCGTGCACTTTTTTTTTCATAAGTGAGAAGGAAGGTCTAGGAGATGTAACCAGAGAAGTATTGTACAACGGATTTTTCAGGTGCTTGGGCATACCTCAGCCTCCCACTACTGACGGCGTTAACAGACCTCGGTCATCCATTGACCGCTAGCGATATATAATGCCCGCAACATTAAAGGCATGTACTTACGCAGAAATTGAGCAGCATTACTCGTACTGTATTGCGAGTGCATTAATGCTGCCGTTATGGGCAAATTTTTTAAGATAAAAATAAAGGAAAAGCAAAATGCGTAAAAGAAAATGTGGTTGAAATTTCCCCAGCAGCGCGCAGGGACGTCATAGACTCACGATAGGTAGAATAAGCATTGCTTCAGTGCTGAGCGATTCAAAGAGTACGTTCGCATTTGACACTACAAAATGCTTTAACTTGCCAAATATTTGTCCGCTTTTGCCTCAAAGAAAGATGAAGACACGGAGAAAGTGTTATTGCGATAACGATCATGCGAACACTCCAGGCGCACTTGTGCCATCGCCGTCATGTTCCCAATAACAAATTAATAATATCCTTCTGCGCTTCGTATGTTCTATGTTCGAGTGAGAGCGTGCGAGAGCTGCCTATGGTCGCGGCTGAAGCAGAGATGAAACGCACATGTCGTTTCCGTTACGCGAAAATCACATAGAGGGTACAGGGTAGCGTGGTCGCCCTTAGTCGCGCGCGCCATATCTTAGGAGGGGATCAGTAGACTGCTCATACCTTTGCACATGTTGTGCTCGCATCACAAAGTTTTCGTTGAAGCCACAAACAGCACGAAGGTCGCTTCGCTGGCTGCTGCGACTGCGTTTTCGTACGTTAGCGTACTGTTCAGTCACACCACCAGGTCACATGCTAAGGGAAGGAGCTGATGATTTCAATTTGTTGTTTCGCATGCACTGATTCACCCTTATGGTGAAACTTCCTGATAGAACAGATCATATACCACGTTGCTGACGTCAGTAGTGCGACGGTTGAAGTACAGAGCGATAGTAACGAAACATTTCTTGACACTGCGAGTGCATCTGTGTACCGAATATAGAGGGCCGGTTGTGGGCGCTGCGTAGGGTGGCGTCTTCAAGGCCGTTGCTGCGGCACCGAGTCACGCGTCGCAGCGTGATGGCCGGCCGTCCGCTGCTGTGAACTTCGCTATCCACCAGCGACGACACGCTGCCCGTTGACATCCGAGAGAGGCGACTACTCGTCGACCAGGGACGTTGCCGAAACTCGCCCGTTCGGCTGTGCGCAGGGCTGCAAGTGACCGAAAGCAAAGTTATATGTGGTGCCCGAGAGGGAAGAAACTTCCCCATCTCCCGCTAAACGGAACCATGTATGTATGACCGGGAGAAACGTCGCCACCGCTCCCGATTCGCGCCAGCGGCCCGGTCACTCATCGTGGCGCTGCAGAGGAGAGAGAATGAGGCGCGCGCTCCGTCATTTTCATACCGCGGCGCCCCCCAGCGGGGTATGCAGCTGGCGCACCACCTGTCGTGCGCGCCTCTCCGTTGAGTAGATCATTCCTAGAGGAGAGAAAGCGGGGAGCGTAGGAGAGGAGGAGGGGACGCGCATGCGCTGTGGGGGGTGTGGGACGAGGGAAGGAGGGACGGGCAAAGCCCCCCGCAAGCACATGCAAGCAAGATGAAGGAATGGAGTCAACAGGGACGCAGGGCGCCGCTCCGTAGAGCGGATTCCTAGAGAGAAAGGTGGGGAGCGTAGGAGAGGAGAGAGAGGGGGGTGTGGGACGCGGGAAGGAGGGACGGACAAAGCCCCCCGCAAGCACATGCAAGCAAGATCAAGGAATGGCGTCAACGGGACGCGGGCGCCGCTCCGTAGAGTAGGATTCCTAGAGTAGAGAAAGGGGGTGAGGGTAGGAGAGGAGAGATAGGTGGAGGGGACGCGCATGCGCTGTGGGGAATGTGGGACGTGGGGGCCGCTCCGTAGAGTAGAGGATTCCTAGAGGAGAGAAAGGGGGTGAGCGGAGAGGAGAGAGAGGGGGTGGGGACGCGCATGCGCTGTGGGTGTGTGGGACGCGGGACGTGGGCGCCGCTCCGCAGAGTGGAGGATTTCTAGAGGAGAGAAAGGGGGTGAGCGTAGGAGAGCAGAGAGAGGGGGGAGGGGACGCGCATGCGCTGTGGTGGTGTGGGACGCGGAAGGAGGGGCGGACGTGTGCGTGCTACGCAGTCTCTTCTACGGTTTTCGGCAGTGCTCTACGTCATACTGCAGCATCGCCTCCACACAACGCCGAAGCAAGCGCCGCCGCCACAAAATTTCTCGTTCTTTCCGTCGTCTAGGTTGTGTTCCGTGAGCAGACCGTGCTGTCTCTCCAGCTACATTTTTTTCTATACTATACGGACGTGAACAGCCTAAAGCACTCACAACCCCCCCCCCCCCCCTTTAGCGCATACGCTAGAGGTCGCTTCGTTGTAATATAGAAAGTGTGTTTGAAAAAGACGGCAGATGGATACCAGGATAGGAAACAAGAGCCCATGGATCAAAGGTGTAAAAAAGGCAGCAAAAAAAAAAATCGGAAGGGAAAATTGGTATGGCAACACAAGGTGCAGCGCTTGGCTATCAAAAGAGTGTGCTGGATGTCAGAGGAAAAAAACGTATTACTAAAGTAAATGCACTCAAGAGGAAGAGTGACGCGATGCTGCAAGTCCTAAAGCCACTCAAATCATCGTAATCGAACGTTAGGACTTTCGTCTAAAAACACCCGGGGAAGGCGCATCATTGTGAGGCTCTCGAAATTCATGGAGTTAGTTACTGGCCCGCGGTCGAGATAAATTGACGACGACGCAGCAAGCCATAGAGAGGAATAAGATAGGTGAAACCTTAAGGGACAAATGAACAGAGTGGGAGGAAAGACGTGTTAAAGGCACCTTAGCCGAAATCAAGAACAAAGAGGCATGGACAATATTAGCGAGAAGCCAAGATAACCGCTGGTCATTAAGAATTACACACTGCATACCTATAGAATACACTCGCGCCAGGGAGGGACAACGTTATGTGGGCAGATGAGATTAAGAAGATTAAGAGGAGATCAAAAGTGAGCAGATGAGTTTAAGAAGATGAGTAAAGAGATAGCATGGCCGCAGCTAGCACAGGGTCGAGATAATTGTAGAAACATGGGAGAGCTAGGCCTTTGCCCTGCAGTGGGCGCACTCAGGCTGATGATAATGATGGTTGGGAAAATCCGGTGACGCTTAAACATTGGAGGGCAACAAAAGCAGGGATGAGTTTTATAGAACAAGAGCTGTTGCTAGCGTATATTACAGCATTGTTCATACATAAGCTTGTGCGGGAACAAGAACAAGATAACCCGAATTAACGAGTGGGATCGGGCTAGTTGGAGTCCCTGCTGTTTTTCCCAGAGCGTTTCCTTTTTGCCTTGCGGTTCGGTGGACAAAGCTACACAGAAAACACGAGAACGCCAGAAGCTGCGAACTTTAATCAAACGGGGCGTGGCATAAGCAGACGGCTGATACCTTAGTAAGTGCTGTGACCTCATCATTTACTTTGTGTTGAAGCGATAGACCGAACGAAGTTAGCCTCGCTCGCTGCAGCGGCCGTTTTCCCTTACAACAGCTTCACGTATACATGAAGCTGTTGTAAGGCAAAACGGCCGCTATACGCCATATTGGATCATAAAGGTGTTAGCTGCTAGCCATACTTCGTGAACTTTTGCAATTTGTTGTTATCGCATTCATTACTTCGCCCTTGTGGCGAAACGGTGGCTTTCTTTATTCATCATTACAAAAGTTCTCCAACTATCCTATCCTGCAGTGTATACACGTGGATGTGATGTTCAAAGTTCCGCCATATATCAGAGGATTGTGCTTTTTTATTAACATATTGATGAGTGTTTAGAGTGTATCAAATCTCAAACCTGATCACAGCGAAATGTGTATCGCCGAAGTCAACGGAAGGCTCGGCTCGGGGCACTGTAGTTGATCTGGACGCCTTGAGAATGGTGGCCAGGTTCTTCCTCGGCAAGGACTTTGGTGCCATCTCTTCTAGATGCGCCAACGCCTTTGGCTGGAAAGGAAATGAAAACACGAGACAGGCAGAGCGCTGTTTCAACTGGCGATCACGCTAGCTAGCTCCACTCACCGCTTCCTTGATGCCCGCGCCGAAGGACACGATAGATTGCTTCCGCCGAGGCGTCTGCAGGCCGGTTCGAGAAACCCGTCCTGCGTTGCGAGCCGGCACATCGCTCTTGGTAGGAGCGTGCTGAACCTCCTGAACTGGCGGCGGTCTACTAGCCGTGGGCTTCGAGCCTTTGTCCCGCGAAGTACTTGCAGAAGAGGCGGCCTTTTCTGGTTCATTCGATTTCGTAGCCTCAGGTACATTCTCGCTTTCGTGCACGGCGGTGGTCTCAAGCGCTTTCGGCATTGCGCACGACTGTGGCTGTATCTCCTGTTTCCGCTGCATACAGTCGGCTAGGCGACTGTTCCTTCAATGGCTCACCTTTCTGAATGCTCATCTCCTTGCGGCCTGGGTGCGCAATGGCCACCATGGCAGGTTGCTTCGTTTTCTTAACGCGGTTCTTGGCTGCCGGAGTGACGATATTTTGGCGGCGTTTGACAGGAGACTTAGGACATGCGGCTCGAGTTCTGGGGGTCACTACTGTCCATCCTGGGGCATTGTCTTTTGTGGCACAGAGTCCATCCCGGACTCGTTTGTGGAGGATGGGGACGCCTTAGTGGAGTCTGACTGCGCGGGCAGCTGCACGTGTTCAAGGCCTTCTGCGGGCCGACCGCAACGGGTTTTACCGGATGCCACTACACCAAACTGCTCAGTTTCAGTGGTTGGAGCTGAAGCAGATTGGCTACCACTGTCGGACTTGTCTTTAATATCGCTAGGAACGGCATTAGAAGGCTTTGTTATCAGCTGCTGGCCTTCTTTAGTGGGAGACACGGGATCCGAAAGTTTGCTCTGGGATCTGTTGTTCCTTGTGCGGTGCATCATGAGCGTCTTGCGTATTCTCATATATGGACGTTCTGCTTTTGGAACGCGGAGACTGGCGGCGCGACCCAGAGGTGGAGTCCCTGCTCTTTTTCCCAGAGCGTTTCCTTTTCTTGCTTGCGGCAGATGTATCTTTGTCTGAGAGCGATTTCGAGTGTGCCTTCTTGCCTTCCGGTTCGGTACCACGAGATGCTTTTATCTCGGCCTTCAGCTTTCCTTTAGTAGCAATGGCATCGGCAGCCGCGTCAACCTGTTCGTTTGCCTCGCAACGTCCCTGGCATGCTTCCTCGTGCACTGGCTTCCCACCGCTTTTGTCGTCAGCTGTGTCAGCCATGTTCCCTTTTCGTCCATCATTGGCTTCAACATCAACCTTGGTCGTAGCGGGACCACTGTTCGGCACTTCATTCTGCGTCATCGGCGTGCAACTGTGGGCGACGCTGTCTTGGCCAGTTCGTTTCGTCGGATAGAACAGAGCTGCACTCGAGCGATTCCGACGGATCATGCATGCCGCGAACCGTGGCTGGAAGAGCAGGGGTGTAGGCTGGGAGGTTAGGGTCTCCTAATTTAGTCGCAGCGATCGGTGGACCGCGAGCTCCAGTCACTCGCGCTGTGTCCGTGATGGTTGCCGCAGGCACAATAGCCGAAAGAGCACGGCGAGGCGGGACCACTGGGGTTTTAGAAGTTCCAGAGTATTGCTCGGAACTAGTTACCGGCAGCGGACCGGTGTGCGGCGCGTCGTATTCTGCAGACGAGCCGGCTCTGCGTGCAACGGAAGGGACATTCGTCACCGCGAATTGGTCAGCGTTAGGCTTGGGTTCGTTCTCTGATGCATCGCGTTTGGTAACAGCCTGGAGGATGTTGGTGGGTTGGGCGTGCGCGTGGACGGCCTCTTCGTCGGAGGGCTTGGGCTGCGTTTTGGAGAAACGTCTTCTGGTGAAGAAGCCAGCAATGGCGCCGATGCTGCCCATGAACCTAGATCGTTTTTTGTTTGGAGTGCTGGGGATGGAGATTTCGCTCCCCCCTGTTCTTCCAGCGACACATGGAAGAGGCGCGCCTGAGCAGCAGGTTCCAGCCGCGACTCTGGCTTCCCGGTTCTTGCCTCTTGTCGAGAGTAACATCAGTCATCGACTGTGACAATCTTGGCTTGTCGGCTCTGCGCAGGCCAGGACTCACGCCAAAATGGCGCATCTCCGGCTTCCGCTGAGAGTCCAGCGACTCCTTCTTCTTGCGGACGGCAAACGGAGTCATTGGGTTGAAAGCACCTACAGAATAAAAAACGCGAAGCAGCTGGGTAAATATCTTTGGAGAAGGTACAATATGCGCTCATTTAGGATTACAAGTTGTCGAAGTATAGCATGAACCGGTATTTTTTTTTTTGCCTGTTCTTCCACGTTAGCTACTGTAAAAAGTTAAAAAGTTAAAAGGGGCGTTCCTGTTTTTATATGACGTCCACGGCTACAGGAAACGTAGCTGATGTGATAATCGGCACGTTAGCAAATTGGAATGGTCAAACGATAAACGCAATCACAAATTTATCATAGCTAACAAACGGGGCGCCACAATTCGGGCTGCTTGCTGTCCTATCGGCAGACGTTTCCAAATATTGAGTCATTCGTTCCGACAGGCAGCAAGTTCGATAGCCATGTTCCACTAGGATGCATAATTTGGCATGCGCGCTTATTCTATAAAACACAAAGAACGACGTTTGTTCGCGCTGATACAATAATGTGTTCGTTGTTTCTGTAGCGATTGACCATGACACAAAAGTATCTGTTATTTCATTTTTCTTATGCTAGCTTGATACAGAAACGTGCCGGCTGTTTCCATGGAATCCGTAGTAGAGAGGGAACTAAAAATCGCAGTGTATACAGTGAGTGCCAATTTTGCATATTTCACTCAGTTAAAAAACACCGATTCTGGCTGCTTATCCAAGCACTTCGATAAAACGGTCTGTTACCATAGCAACCATAATACTGAAGTCGGCGCTAGGATGTTTGATATGCACAGGCAGACATAATTGACTTTTGGAATTTTTTTCAATGGCACTTTTCAGTACACCTGACTGTAAATTATTGCGCTATCGTTAACCGACGAGCTTCTCTTTTTATTTACATACACTCAAACTGAGTCGCGCTAAGTCAAGAGAAGCTTATGCTCTAGGGTTGCCACCTTTTCTCGAACAAAAAACCGGCCTCCGACAGGCGGGGGGGGGGGGGGGGGGGGAGCTACCAGGAGATTAAATTAATGTTGAACAATAGACGCAATGTCAGGTCTTTGGCATGCAGTGTCATTTAATGTAACGTTGCTTTCCTTGGGCCAAAGAAACCTCATGCACAAACAAAAGCGGCACACTGAGTGAACCTACCAGTCTAATTGCTGGCATAAAAATACCCGTAATTACAATGGCGCTTCGTTTACAGCTCTGAAAAAAACCGACTAGTGACGGCGGGTGCGGACCGGCAACCGGTCTGCTGTATAAAAAACCGGCCAAGCCGGTCTAAAACCGGACAGGTGGGAACCCTATTATGCTCGCTCCCTCCACGTACAGTGGGCTCATGTTACTTCCGTGATAGCGCTTAAAAAAATGTCTTCAGGGAATTCCCCTTGGCTGTATGAGTGCAAGTCTTCTACGAAGGGTGAAACGCAACGCGAAAGCTTGCGCAAAGTCACAGGTTCATAGCAGCGGCAATGTGTTAAATATCTATAAATTGCGGGAAATATTGGCGCACAAGCAAGCGCGATTACAACTCACTCGCTGAAAGTGAATACTACATAGCTTTCACAAAGCTGTCGTGATGAACATTGCAAACAGAAGTGAGCGAATGCATCACGATGGCTCACGTGTGAATGACAAAGCTAGCAACAACATTAGGCGCGTCGAGCTCCGGGTAAGTCAGCAGAAGCGCGCTCTGCCTACTGACACTACGTCAACCCTACTTCCATAAGCATGGACGCGGGGGTGGGGAGGAGGAGCCCCCCCCCCCCCCCTCCCCCTACACACACACACTCTAATCGTGTAAAGGGGAAGGGGGGGTACCATGTCTGCCCAATACCGCTACTCAGTCTGACCTGTTCCGTCATTGTCTAAAGTGAAGGGTTATGGGAGTCATGGCCGTGCCAGCTTCTGAAGACAATGGCGGCTGAAGACCCCCTATGTCGCCATTCCATGTACATCTTTCTTCCCATATTTACCCGTAGACAACTCTTGACCACAGGCAGGCCGTCGTGGAAAGCGCGTCTTCGCTGAACTTTCATGTTTACGTCCATTCTGAGGCTTGTTTTACCACGACAGCGGGAAAGAGCTCGTTTCGCAGAAATTCCGGTGTTTGCGTCGGCGTCGGCATCCTTGGTTGTGAACGAAAAATGGAGAAGGATGAAGATGAATAAATAACGAGAATCTTCGGTTCGAGTGAGCGTTGAACCAAGGCCTTCTGCGTGGCAAAAAGAAGGCGTTCTGCTACAGAGCCATGTCATATTGCTTGCATGCGCTTCGAAAAACAAAACAAAAAAGCACTTTATAAATGTCATGGTTTTTGGATGTGGACGCGAAAAGAAAAGGACGAAGGGAAGAAAGTACACGAACACTGGCGCTACTGACAATAAAAACGTTCATTTCACTCACCAAGCCGACTAATATACGTATTTTTGCACACGACAGCCACGTGACTACTTGCAGAAAACGTGAAAAAAACTAACAACACAATCAACAACATGACATGACCGAAACTTCGTACGACGAAATTGAACGCTTCTGGATAGCCCGCAACAAGACAGGCCTTTGCATCTGCGCAAGTAGTCCAATTCATTTTTACTCAACGGCAGTGACGTTTGGCTAATACAACTTTCGCCGAAATAGTCTATCTGTCCAGCTTCGATTACTAATCTAGTGATTTCAGACTCACTCTTGCCATCTATAACAGTCTTATCGAAATTGGATTGTCACGTGCATTTGTGGCAGTGTAGCGCCGAAAACCCGTCAGGAGGCGATTTGCCCACTTTGTTCCTGTGCTCTCCGAGCCTATCATTGGGGCAGCGGCCGGTTTGCCCAATGTGAAACCGGCCGCAGGACAAAGGAATCCGGTAAATGACGCGTGTTTTGCATGGAACGAATGGCTTACTGTGCTTCTTCGGTCATACAACACTAACCTTCTTATGGGGATTAGTTTTCTTGCACAAGTTACCCAGTTTGCATGAGACGGAGAACAGAACACGAGTGTTAGATTTGCGGGCAATTTTCTTGAGGTCATGCGAGACTTGGTGAATGTAAGGAATCACCGTTACAATTTCTTTCTTAAAGGAGTACTGACGCGAATTTTAAATATTTTCGGGTTGTTGCTCTAAATAAAAACGCAGGCGTCGAGAACCCTAAAAAGAGTGTCGTGGTGCTTGGGAATGCATTGAATGTATTTTTAATACCTCTACCTTAGAACAGCAATTTCGGTTTCGGTATCGAGAGGGTGGCGTCGCAGTGACGTGCCAAGATAGGTCTGACGTCACGGGGAGACTGCAACTCGCGACATACTAGCAACAGCTGCCTGTTTGCTGTCATCCGCACGTGGTTCCCACGTAAACAACGATGAGTAAATTGTCGTCCAGAGACTTTGACAGTGACTTCTGCGATTTAGGTTGCATGCAGGACGCAAATTTCGCAAACCCAGTGAACTGTGTTGACTTGCGATAATGTCGACTGCGGTGGGGCTAGCTTGCAGATGCTGGGCGACGAACTTTAAAAATCAAAGTAAAATATTTTGTACGCGTTGTCTGGCTCCGGAGTGTGGAGAGCGATGACAGTGCACACCATGGAAACGAAAGATGTCCCCTTTTGGGGTGCCTCAAAATCGTGTCAGTACTCCTTTAAGGGCAGACGAAACTACGGTGTTGGACTTATCTTGCGTACCTTTAATCCGGCGAAGTAAGCCTTCTGTTACAGAAGCCGGCTACCCCTCCCATCTGATCGTTTCCCATACATCCCATACATCGCACTGAGGGCGATGGGGAATTTTCGCTTGCGGTGTTCCTATGATTGCTATCGCAATAAACAAAACGTGTCCCTCACCTCCTTCATCCGTGACGTCTACTCGGACTGTCTGAAGCGCATTAGGCGCTCTATTTGTGGAAGCCTGAGTTCCAGGCTTCATCAACGTAGCATCAGCTCGCACAGCAGTAGCGTCAGCGTGCCTGGCTCCGCCGCCGTCCACGCTAGCTCGTTCGGCGGCTGAACTGGACGACCTTCCTGGAGCATTTAAGTCCGCCTCCACCTTCTGCACTGACGCCAGCGGTGTAACGGGTGTCTATTGGGGTAAGATAAAACGACACTACATATAGTGAAAACAAAAAACCCTTAAAGAGCAAGGAAGTAAACGAATGGGACTACTCGTCAATACTACTCGTATGAAAGGCTCACTGTACCTTCGGAGTATTGACACTCTGCTTCCGCGACCACCTCTGGCACCACTGGCTGAACCGGCGCGCAGCTGAAAGACCTCCGGCGTCCTGTGGTTCCTTAGGTGGTGCAGCGGTGATTGCTTGCCCCGCCTGTAAAATGGTGTTGTCCTCATCATAGTAATTGGTTAATTTTATATCCACAACACACTGTAACCAAAAGTAAGCCGAGATGGGAGTAAATGACTTGTCCACTAGCGCTTGCTCCGATGGGGGTTTTATATACTCCCTACGGGCGGAGTAAAAAAATTTACTCCCCTAAAGGACGGCGTTTTATGGATGGATTGAGGGGAGTATTTATTTACATCCATCGGGGAATTTCTTCAGGTAAGTATGGGAGTAAATTTTTATATCCATCGAAAAAAAAGTGACCGCCTTTCGCAGCCGTACAATCTGCGAGCGAATGTTTAATTAAAGTAGCTTCGAAGCACTTAACATGATCACACGGAAACAAACATGCACACAAAGCTCGCAAATTATTACAACACTCACATCGACCGCCACTCGCGCTGCACAACCACACGTCGGTCGCCGGGTATATATAAGCACCGTATTTTGACTTCCCATGTGGCTCTGGTGGGCACTTCTTTTACGCGTAATTAAGCAATAAACATTCATGGCGTAGATATAAAAATGCGATGGGCTGATGCGTACCCCTGAAACACACATCTTTTATTTCAAATCCGCCAAACATTGACCGCTTTTTAATTGGCGAAACTTAATTATCAGCTGGCGCTCTGTCACATGGGCTGAATTTGCATTAGCAGTACTGTGTGTCCATAATATGGACTGAACCGTACAGAAACCCACAAACCACGAGCGGCCGTGCAGAGCACTTCATGGGCACACTGTACACATTCAGCAACACCGGCGAAGAACCGAGGCGCCCCGCCGCTACCGCGTCCTTGCCGCCGCCGTAGCTAGGCCTCTCCCAGGAGTACGGCCCGGCTATACGATGAACCACTGCTGGCGATCATAAAATGGTTGCTGTTGCGCAGTTTTCGTGGTCGTTATTTTTCACACACAAAAGAAATAGGTGTCCGCTATCCGCGCAGTTTAAGCTACGGAGCGATAGACTTCAACGAACGAAACGGTTCGCAGTCGCGATTCCTGTTGCCCGCAGTGCATGGGCAGCCGTATGTTATTTCAGTGGGTTTAGTGTGCCTCTGCCTCGTATCGTCGCTCGCCCTCGCGTTAGATGTTTGACAGCTGTGGGCGCATGGTACAGAAAAAACATTTTTAACTGTTATTCATTCCAGCAGTCTTTACTTACTGTGAAACATATCCTCTGATCGCCGGTGGCCGGCGCGAGCTCGTAGAGCTCGTCACGGCTGCCGGTGCAGCAGTGCGAGCTCGCTACGCCGCTGGCTTGATGCCGACGACTTAGCGCAGCTTTCTTACCGCTTAGAAGTTGCAGCCGATGAAATACCGGTGACACTCCGAGGAGCAACCGTCGCCGGCGGTCGGGGCGAGCGCGTCGCCGGCGCAGCTCTCACAGCGGCCGCCGGCCACTTTGATGCCGAGGTCGTGCGAAGCCTACTTCGTACCGCTTCGAAGCTTTAGCCGGTGAAACTCCAGAAGAAACCGCTAACGATCGCGACAGCTTACTTTTGCTACCGTTGAAATTATCCTTCGCAGTTCTTCGTAACTCGGCACTTTGAAGCGAGGTATTCGCGGCGTGTCGGTGGCTTGTACTCGTGTGCTTGCTTGCACGGGCACGGCCGTTGGGACAGACAGCTCGCGGTCGGATGCTGGCGCGAATGAAACTTTTCTCTGCCCAGAGTGGCTCAGCGGTGCGAAAGACCTTGACACGTTCACACTAAACACCAACCGGCCGTTATAAATCCTCGCTGCACTGATAATTTCGTTGTCTGTTGACAAATACTCACACGGTGACCCACACACGCACACAAACGCACGTTACGACCAAAAATGATTTTTAAAACTCGCTTAGGGAGTTGCTAACAACGTGACCTGAAACTCCGTGGGGAGTTTAACAAGGTCATGTCGTTCATAAACTCTCTCATTAAGCAAGGGGCATTTTACGACGACATGTGCCGACTTAACTCCCCTACCACGGAGTAAATGATTGGGGCATGGGAGTTTTGGGGGGCTCATATGCTGGAAAAGCTCCCATCTCGGCTAATTTTTGCTTACAGTGCAAGGACTGTGGATATACCACATTGGTTACGGTCGTAGATTTTCAGCGTTTGCTTACGCAATTTTCGCCATGCATACACTGTCCTCAGACACTTGTCTCTTCCTCTTAACCGCGAGAAGTTTTTCAGCCGTGCATTTGAACAACTGTTAGGGGAGCAACCCTTATTTTTGTTATGGACTTCTGTAGGCGACCTCCATGGGAAACGGTTCCCTGCGTCACATATAACTCTCGTGCCTACAAACTGACAAGATCTAAAGTTCCCAGGCATCTCACCGTCTTAAACAGTTGCGTCTCTCACCCTTAGGCTGGCGTCATGCAAAGCTTCTTTGGATCGTCTTTCTCGATATAAAGCTTTTTTTTCCCCTATACTGGTATTAGGCTTCTTATTTTACCGGTTCAATCAGTACGGCAAAAGGGGTCGTTTTCGTTGATGTACAACCATGATACCGTCCCTACCCGATTAGACACACTGCAGATATCTGCAAAAGTGTGATTTCCTGGATCAACTGGCCCACAAAACCGCACTACTCATCTGAAAAATAATTTTCACGAAATCCCGCAAGGTGGAGGAGGGGTTATGAAAGAGAAAGTTGCCACCCGCACGTCTGTAGCACACTGCTACGATGAAATCTATGGGAAAATCTCAGAATGTACTAGTTTTGAACCGCGGCCAAAGACTAAAAAAGGCTTTCTTTATAGGAAATTCGGATCGATTTCCTTGTAGACTTCTTTCACAATAACTGCAGATATGAAGCACCAAGTTATCAAAGCACACGCCTACCTGCGGAGCAGTGGTAGGAGTGGGCAACGTGCCGGCGGGCTTCTGCATTGACAACACAACCTGCGTCAGCCTCTCGAAAAGGATCTGATCCCCCGGGGCCACCGCAGAACGCATTGAGCTCGTCTCCTGCAACGAGCCCTGGACAGAGCCTCCTCGTATGCCGCTCGTCGGAGGCGCGACCACGTCCTGGGCGCGGTCCATGTCCTCCTTGAATATGGCGAACAGCACGCGGTGCAGCATGTACAGCAGCGCGGTCGACACGACGACGCCGGAGAAGAGCGACGCACACACGAAGCAGCACAGGCACAGGGCTGCGAACAGCCTGCCGCGGCACAACCCAAAGCGCCCGGAGACGTTCAGCGCCAGGTGCAGAGACAGGTCGCTCCAGCGATCGACGACCACAACCAGACAAAGCATCAAGGCAAGGGTCAGGGCTTCGGCCTGCGAGACGGCATTGGCAGTCATGTCCATTGTCATTGAGCCACGGTCTTAGCAATATCATTGCAAAACTGCCTCAGAACGCAGTCAAATAGGACAAAAACCAGGCATAGAGGAAAGCGCTGGTGGTTTTGGTGCCTCGTGTTAACGCATATTTGTGAGAATTCCGGGTTTTTATGACGCACAGTTCGCTAGAATCAATCGCATATAAGATAAAAAGTTGCGCCATTTTAATGTGGACGCAACACTTGCTGAATTTTTTAATGTTGCGAAGCTTTCCGCCCGTGAATAAACGTATAGTTGTTTGTGGTCAGATCACAAGCGCGATGTTTTCCCATCGATATAGCAGTATATTAATTCGTTTCTTCCCTTTGCTAAACACACATGGATATACAACGAAATAACGTACGCCTAAGTACTTATTAATTATTTAACGGCAGAAGAATGCCACACGTGCTCATTACGGACTCAATGTATTGGAGTCTTTACTATAAGTGCATAAGCACGTTATTATGCATAGTGTTCTTTGTACAGCAAAAGAGTCCTCGCCGCGTTTTAAGCAGCCTTAGTCGCTTACAGGGTTGCCGTTCGGTGGCTACATTGCGCCAAATTGGCTACTTTTGGACCCCGTTGGCGACGAAAATCTCCAGTTGGCGGCATGGCTCTTTTTTAAACTTGTGCTTTTACTTATTCAAAATGGTTTTATTGATTGGCGATAATATCAAATGACATGGCTACTTTGGCTACTTTTGGCGTGAGTTCTGGCGCCTTTTCATGTCCACCCAACGGCAACCCTGGTCGCTTATGTGTGCGCGCCCCAGTGTGTTTTCGCCGCATGTGGACCCTTCGTTGAAATATTTCCTGGTGGAGGAATAAAAGCCTCCTCCCATTCATTCATCGTGCGCGTCTACAACCGTTTCATTGGATTGGTATATACCAGATTTTGTACGGCACGACATCAGTGCACAGTGAATGTGAATAACAAGTCGTGCCATGATCAGCGTGACATAGACAGGGTTGCCAGGTTTGGCTACTTTGGTCCAATTTGGCTATCTTTTTAGGCCGGTGGCGGCAGAAAAAAGCCTCTTGGCTACTTGGATCTTTTCTGGCTACTTTATTGTTCCCTACATTTAACCAAATTATAAATTTTTGTGGCGTCGTAGAAGCTGGCCGGCTTTCAGTTTTGCGGTAAACACGGGGACCAAGGCGTCTTTCTAGCTACCAAAATTGTATTTGGCGCTTGCATTACACAAAAGAAAATACTTTTGAACACGTTGTGAGGCCCGTATTCCCAAACGCTCCTCGACTCGAAACTCGACATCCTCAAGGGATCCTTGAGGCCCGTTTGGCGTTGCGATTTCGCAGCGCGAAAAGTCTCAAGAATCCATTGAGGTCAAGTTTCGAGTCGAGGAGCGTTTCTGAATACGGGCCTGAGGCCCGTATTCACAAACCAATCTCATGCTTACCTCGAATTATCCTCATCGCTTTTAAGCCTTTATTGAGCTTGATGAACAAAGTAGGCCAGTACTCATGAACCAACCTTGTTGTTATCTTTAACCCTGTCATGATTTTTGAGGCCTTATAACGCATGTAGAGAGTGCAGAAACTTGAGGAAAACGAGGTAAGGCCGAGGTTGGTTTGTGAATACGGGCCTGAGACTCGGGAGAAAAAATGTTGCACTGTTGCGTCATGCTGAACGCGACTTCAAATCGTAATTAGACGTGGACGGGACAATCGAAAGCGCTTCGCACCCAGGAAGCTCTGCAGTCATCTACATTGGAAATCGGATACCCGGTGAACTGCCTGTGTTGTTTCTTAGAATTAGGTATGGAGTGCGACTCGGAAATATTAACAACACGGACTTCGTCACCACGCGAGAAACGATTGCGAACGCGACTACAATTTATGCTTCAGTAACAGCAACTCTGATTTTGAGCACACATGCAGCAGTAATTTTTATTGTTGTCACGAGGCTGGTGCTTCTAGTGCTATAAAGAAGAGTTTACGCAATACGTGTGGAGAGAGTTTCATTCTTGCAGCAGCGCAAGAAACTTCGTCATGCTGCACGAAATTATTGCTAAGGTGAACAATCTATGCTTTATGTGTGGCTGCGCCGATTTTTGTAGGCGCTGTCGTCGTATCTTACGCAAGATAAAAACATCACGCTGACGTCGCGGTTGCCTTCCACGGATTCATCAACAAGGCTACCGACAAAAGCAGCGGAGTTTCGCGCATCCTACGTTAAAATTGCGTCATGTGAGAGATAATGAATACTCACGGACAGGTATTGATGGGCAATCTGCTCCGGTTTCATGAGTCCCATGAGCGGCACGGTGATCATGTGCACAAGCGCCGCACCTGGCTTGGGGAGCGAGTTGAAGGCCCACAGCAACAGCGGAAGAAGCAGGCAGTAAACGCACCCGCCGTACTGCGTGTTGGTGGTTATGTCAACGCGATACTCGCGGAACACACAGAAAGCAGGACAAATTTGAATGTTCAGGCGCCGATAAATCTCGCTATGATGATCTCAACGCCCGTTATTATTTGGCGCGCATCCGCTTCTGCAGGTAGTCATTCGGGACGCATTTCTCTTACGTTTGATGTTTTACACGAACGCCACAACAACATTGGCGTCTAAATCAACACTCGTTCGGCTTCCACTTCACTTTCGATGCTGGTATGCATGTACAAGGAGAGTGGTATTTTGGGTTGCAAAATTGATGGTCTTTCGAGGGCGTTCTGCGGCGCGTGTCCGTACTTTGAAAATGCGCAGCAGCGCAATTCCCGGCCACCAACACATGCGGAATAGTCACGTGACCCGGAACAGAAACGTCACGAACGACGTCACTGCGTGTAGCGGCACGTCGCTGTCGACTCTGATCCTGGCAGTAAGGACGCTCCTAACGCTGGCAAACAGTGCAAGCCGCGATGCGGCATGCGGATTACTTCCCCCCCCCCCCATCCCCCACCCACCGCTAAGTGACATCGGTCAACCACTGACACTAGTAAAATAGCATTACTTATGCAACGCCAGGCAGAAACCTTTCATTGTAGTTATGGCGGGAATATGAGGTCAATGCTTGACGTTCCTGCTTAAGCCGTACGATTCTTCCACACGCGAGAGTGACCGGAAGTTCTGCTGCTGCGCTCTTTAGAGTGCGGAAATACGCTGATCTACGGTATACCTTTGTTCCAAGAAACAGCAGCGGCAACAAGTACAGTGGCATAAGGATCCCCAGGTGCGACAGGCTGCGGCATTCCTGGCGCTCATCTGCCGTATCGCTGTATGATGGCAGCGTGTACCCTGACGACTCCGCAGGACCCGGTAAACCTGCAGCTGCAATCAAAAGGTGGACATTACGCTTTCGTGAGTGCCCTAAATGCGTCTTAGCGTAAACTTCCAAGATATGACATATATTCGAGTGGAATCCCTTACCTTCCTGCCTGCTCATAGAACCTCTTGTGTCCGCGTCAGACATTGGCTCTATGTAGAAACCAAGCGGCGTCGGAGGGTAACAGGCTGAACAACCACGGTGCGCAATAAGCAAGAAGGGCGTCACAAAAGAATGCAACGGAGGCCCGGATGCTTAGCGCGTAGCACGTGCGTGTGTTCGACTTCTTTTGAACGTGATGCGCTAACGTACGCGCTGAGCCGTACTTCATCAACATCGAAGATAGGATTCTGGATGTTACTCGGCTTCTATATACACGTCCATCTTTATCAATGAAAAAAGTCCCCTGATTTTAAGACGTAGCACTGCCACACCCAAGAGGCGTCTCTTTTTCTGCAGTTGTGACAGAATCGGCTCTCACTATTTGCATTAACAAGGGTATGTTTGAAGAAGAAAAAAAAAAAAGAAATCGAGGCGACCCTAATGTTTGACCAACGCCTAGCTCCTCTAAAAATAGAGGAGGCGTTGGTTTGACTAAAGTGACTTGTGAGGTGCGAGCAGAGAATGAGTATACGAGCCACGCATTGTCAGCAGAGCTGATGATGATGATGACCTCGTATGGATGGCGCTCACCCACAAAAGGGGATGGGCCAAGAACCAGGCGGCAGGAGCCTGGGCTTAAAGTAATGGTCTGTGAGGCTAAACCTATCTGGAATTTTTTTTTAAAACAAAACATCTAATAAATGAAAATGCATAATGAGCAAGCGGTCAGACTATCGGAGTTTTGCGGCAGAAATAACGACGGATTGCACACCCAGAACAAGAATAGATAAAAATCGGCTTACACGGCAATCGTTTTGTTTCTTTGAGGTATTCGAACACAGTAGAGCAGACATTCTGTGCTATGCTCTTGGTTGACCTTGTGACGTAGATAGCAAATTATCATCATCATGAACTGGCACGCGCTCTCTTCTTCACTGTCATCCTCTGCTTCGCTCCCAGAACACGTGTGCCCATTTCTCCGTCGTGGGATTCAATAACTCTGATGGGTGAGAGAACGAGTACCGAGAAAGAGGAGGAGCGAGAGGTAGAAATAATAATAATAATAATATCTGGGGCTTTACGTCCCCAAAACCACGATATGAGAGATAGAAAGACAAATAAAGATAGAGAAATAGAGAAATTCTTCGCGAAAATAAACTCTTGGTGAGAGCAAGCGTAGCAAAGTATAGTTTAGTATAGCAAGGGGTTGGGAAAGAGAGACGTGAGAGGGTAAAAGCTGTTGGTTGGTTGGCCATACTTTATTAATAGTGCTGACCCCGGTGTTTTTCTAAATGCGAAGCATTTCTTAGCGAACTTCGGCGACTTTAAGAGTATCTATCTATCTATCTATCTATCTATCTATCTATCTATCTATCTATCTATCTATCTATCTATCTATCTATCTATCTATCTATCTATCTATCTATCTATCTATCTATCTATCTATCTATCTATCTATCTATCTATCTATCTAGCCGCCTACGACTTGGTGCTCTCCAGACCATATCGTTAATGGGATTTATAAAAAAAATTGATATGGTATAACATGACTGTATGACGAACATGAATGACTGGCCATATCATGAAAATCAGGAATAACGTGTCACGAACGGTATGCTCTACACGCCATGGCCGTGGTGCCCCTGCGGCCGTTTCCTTAACTTGATATATCTAAAAATTTTGTATGATGGGACATTTCTGCGTGACCAACATAAATGACAGGTGATAATATGAAAATCATGACGTGCATGTCATGTACAACATGATTTAAATGCCACGCTCATGGTGCGCTTGATATACACCAAATTTAGTATTGCGTGACGTGACTGTATGAAGAACGTAAATGACAAGTGGTAATATCGACATCATGATATGTCATGTGCAACATGACTTGCATGCCACGCTCATGGCATGCTCGAGGCCGTTTCGCTAGCTAGATATACAACAAATTTGGTATTGCGTAACGTGACTGTATGACGATCATAAATGACAAGTGGTAATATGGAAATCATGACATGTCGTGAGCAACATGACTTGCATACCATGGCCATGGCACGCTCCCGGCCGTTTCGCTAGCTTGATATACTCCAAAACTGGTATCGCGTGATGTGACTGTATGACGAAGACAAATGACAGGTGATAACATGAAAATCATGACATGCCTGTCATGTATAACGTGATTTACATACTATGCTAATGGTGCGCTCGCGGCCGTTTCGCTAGCTGATATACACTAAAATTGGGATTGCGTGACGTGACTCTATGACGAACATAAATAAGAGGTCCTAACATGTAAATCATGACATGCATGTTATGTACAGCAGCTCCTTGCTGGCTGCTTCGCATTATACATCGATTCCCACAGTGCGTGGGATCTCCCCCTTTTTTTTTCCTATGTAACTATAATGAAGACGTCACTGACATAAGTTGCGGTGACGTCGGTAAAATTCTAACCAACAGATGACAAATAAAAACCAGAAGAACACTTTTTGCTGATTTGGATGACCTGGTAGTCGAGCCCACGACCACCCGTTGCGCTACCACCGCTCATGCATAAGCCTTTACAAACGCGCCTTATACCTTTCACACCTTCCCCTTTCCCGGTCACCTTGCTTCTCGTGGGGCGGTGTCGCCGTCTTGGGGTGGTGATGTGAAGTACTGAATCATGCACCCCCCGAATGCAGAGGTGTTAGTTACTTGGCTCATGTTTCGACTTGACTTCAGGAAGTCGGCTCGAAGAAAGGAGCGGTCTTGAAAACGCCCAAGTCGGGCTTTGCGATTCATAGACGCTCAGGCTGACTTGCTTCGTCAAGTCAAGACCAAGCTTCAATGCAGGAGCACGTTGCTCGTCTGGTATCGAGGTTAGCAGTAAAGTTGTTTGCGTGAGGCACGCGGTAAAGCAATAAAAGTACGCATATTTCGAAATACGCACCAGCGCAAAGTGCTACAAACATATTTTTTGTAATCTTGCCGCTAACGGGCGGCACGTGATGCAAGCCGCGGCTGCAATGCGCAGTGCTGCTTGTGGAAATCGTCCGTTGACCACTGGTTTCAGTGGTCGCCCGAGAGCGGCACGTTTCCTTTTGGGCTTCGCGTTTGTAGAATCGGCCGTAGAGAAGTGAAACAAGGATTGCTTCGTGTTGTATTCTTTCATCGTCTTTTGTTCGCGGACGCCTCGAGGTGTATGTGCACCGCCCGGGCTTGCCATCAACCTCGTTGCCTAGACGAGGTTGATGGCGATTTTTCGAGGTATTCGCCTTTTTACTTGCCTACGGGCAAGTCCGACACGGGTGAGGTCCTAGTTATAAACGAAAAAATAAAAAAAGAAACAAGTTCTTAGAATAAGGTGTATGAAGCCCCAGTGCGTTCCTATGTTGGTGTCGCCATCCAACAACAACAACAAAAAAAAAAAGCTAAAGAAAATAGGAAGTGCAAAAGATGTGTCTGCTTTGGTCGACCTTCTGATTCTTGAAAGGAAGAGGAAGAACGAGGGTCAGGTTATCTTATCTGCCGTAAGCTTCGTTATGGTGGCCACCATAGCTTCGTCGAGAACAATGAGAGGCAAACGAGGTGCAAGCCTGCAAGGTGGAGGAAGGGTTCATCCACCCTTTTGTATGACAGAGCTATACAAAGGACTCAACAGAGAAGCTTCCCATTTACCGAAAAATTTTAGTTCTCATCCAGGGACTGCACGCTCACCAGAGGTTTTGCTTTTCTTTTCTTTTTTTTTTCTGGGAAATGCGTATAGATTTCTTTGGAGCTTTGCGCTACAAACTGGTGCTCGGACAGTGTTTTCGTTCGAACATCAAACAGAAGCACCATGCGAGACTAAAGTGACAGCAGGTGTCATCGACTGCTGGGAGAACATGCTTTGTGACTCACGCGACGTCTACCGCACCACTTTTGAAGCGAAATCGTTGGGATGTCAACCGGGAATTTGTGCTAAAATGTCGACTCTGCGCTCGCTGTCCTCCCAAAAGATCTCAACGCAAAGGCAGAACCAAGCGTCACTAACGACGAAATAAGTCTGCTGATCGCTTTCGTGATGTATACAAGCGCATAATCGAGTGCAAGATTAAAAAAAAAAAAAAGAAGAAAGAACTTATGTTGCGCCGGTGGCAAAGAATAAAGAAAACCTGGATCGAAATTACGAAGCGCCGCAAAGCATTCTATTACCTATAGCGTCTGCGTATATTAAACTTCAGATATCGTTAGATAATTTCACCCACTAATTGGCCAATCCCCTCCAATGGGTATGAGCCATGTCCAGTGGATAACAACAACAACAACAAGCGCTGAAATGCGAACCACGGATCTTCCTACGCGAACATCTGCATCGAATAATCTCAAGCGAAAATGCAAAGCGAGAGCACCACTAAAATGGCAAGCGCAAAATGTAGTGCATCACTGGTTCATTCGGGCTACTGTGTCTGTGATCGTTCACATGTCTTGTATTCAGTATACGAGTCAGGGCTGAGGGTAAACACGGTCGTGTTTACGCTCACACTTCCACGTACTGCACGTCTTCACCGCCGGGGCTTTTTAATGCGAACGTGTGAGCAGTCCGACGCACTCGGTCACGACAGGCAATGCGGCCATTTTTATAAAAGTCCCGCACAACTTTAGGACATCTCGTCGACTGCGGACAGCACACCAGTAACGAGCTCAGGTGCTTCGCCATCAGCAGAGTCACTTTTCCAACTGCACTGCACACCGTCGACTGAGGAATGTGGACCAGAACACCGGTGGCTGTCTGAATTGCATCTGCGCGTTTTAAAGCGCGAGAGCATGGAAGTCACCGGCTGTCCTCTGTTGTCCCCGCTTTCTTGGAAAAGCAACATAGCGAGAAGTTGTCCCACGCGCGGCGTTCTTCGATAACCTGTAGCGAGCGAGCAGTTTTTCCATCGCACAGCTCGGTCCGATTTCCTCGGTCACGTAGTGCGCGTCGCGGAATCTTCGGCAGGCGATGCATCTCTGAAAATGCTACATCCATGGCGTGGCAAGCAAACTCAAAAGCGGCCAACCTCCGTGCGATGTCCATTCGAGAGGCGGCCATGTTGGAAAAATGCACGAAGTCAGTGTCAAGCTAGCCCAGCAGCAGACTTGGAACTTCATCTGACTTCGACCAAGCCAAGGCGCCCGCAAGTCGTCCGCAAGTTCGAGAACGATTTATGGCGTGCGGAAAAACTACCTCGAGTCCATAGGTCGGCAAACTAACTCATGAGTCGACTCACTCAGATCGGGCCGTGAGTCTGAGTCCGAGTGAGTCCGGCAGAGTAATGTGTCGGTGAGTTTGAGTCCGAGTGAGTCCTCAGAGAAAAATGTATATCTTGAGTGAGTTTTGAGTCTGGCTCAAGTCAAGTACGAGGCAAGTAACATCTCTGCATTCGGGGTTTAACGAGCCTTAGATGAGATTTAGTTTTAACTATGGTTACTGTATATGCTACCAATGGGTAGCAGCGCGTTTCCCTTGCCAGAGAGGGCCCCTCTGCGCGCCGATGCCGCTAGGGGTGATGGCGCAACATTCGCTGGTAGAGTCACTGGAAAAATTTTCCCGTGACTCTACGCGCTGCATGGGTCAGCCGCCGCTGCCGCAGATTACCCGAAGGAAGCCTAGGTTGTAGCATAGCGCAGAAACACACAAAGACAAAGAAGAAGTACTGGATGAACACAAGCGCTTGTGTTCTTCCAATACTTTTTTGCCCTTGTGTGTTTCTGCGCTATGCTACATGCCAGTTTACGATGAACCAACAAGCCCATGTTGGTACCCTTGGAAGCCGAGCGCTCGGCGGCGCGGCGTCGTATTTTCAGCTTTCACGTGGTCTTTATTGTACATGGGTCATGAATTTTCGAGCTGTGAGGGTAATGCCATGTAAAGTGAAGAATAAAACTGAACGTTCTTGCGTCATTCCTGACTGCAACTTTAGGTGCAGGTAGGGGTCTGTGAAAGTTCGAGAAGCTCGAATAACAAATCAAATGGTGTTCTTTTTGATTTGGTACTTGGAATTCAATAGCACATATTCGAAATGCCGAATATTTTTGGAATAATTAGCACTGCTGGAAAGACCCCAAAGGAGCAGCACTTTTCTTGTTTTAGTTGTTGCGTTACCAAGATACAGGCAAGGCAGGCCAATCTTTTTACGGGACTGTTGATGCCGCAGTAATCACAGATCAAGGTGCTTCTATTTATAACCTTCGTGTCGCCAAGCGATATTTTCCTCAATCTTCTATGCTCATCATGAGATACCTGATGTTGATTAATCAAATATTGTTTGAGTTTTATGCCCCAGTTTTATTTAAAAGTTGGCGACAAAGTACCGCCTTGAATTCTGAAGGAACCGCTGTATATCAACGTACGGTTACAAAACATCTCGTAGCTGTCACTGCTTATACAAGCTTGCCTCAGTTTACATAACTGGCATTTTTGCCGGTTAATGTTAATCGTAATGTTCCTTTGTTAATGTTTGTGACTATTTGTTCTAGATAAAATATAGTTGAAATATAGAACAGTTTTCACAGTTGTTGCCATTTTCGAACACTACTCGAATAGTACTCAAATTGTGTTCGATTCGGTTCAAAATGGACTATTACCACAACCCTTGGTTACAGGTCGTCCACAGAAAAAGCATCTTTGTTCCAAGGCACCGGCGTGCAAAAAAAGTAAAAGACAGAAAAAAAGCTGTTTGAGAAGTGGGCTCGTGCGATACCGAGAGCTGGTGCTGAAGCAGTGGTGTCCGCCTTGTCTATTACATCGCGGGCTAAGCGACAAGGAAGCAGATTCTATGCATCAATTGTGAACTTGAAAAGCAGCTTGCCTCATCACCAAAGAAAATGGGACCCTAAATCTGCCGGCGCGTGCCTCTTGGCAGTGGGACCATGGTGGACTCGTTTATCGATCAGGCGCACTGTACGACTTGATTCAGTCAGCTTGAGAAGAAAAAAAAAAAAAAAAAAACAGAGCTAGCTTTCACGCACAGTCCGTGGCAGACATGTGGCAAAAGGTTGAGAAAACGTCACAGGTCGAATGCAGTGAGAATATCATTAGGTCAACGTGATCTGTTGCACGCTTTTCGTTTCAGTACTTTCTTCATCAACACAAAATATTACACCCGCTCAAATACGCTTGAGCGGGATTTTCCTCCGAAAGTTTGAATTTTCACTGGCGTATGATTCAAATTTTAAGAGCTGAAAGGAAAAATAAGTAGGCATGAATAGCCCCCTCTGAAATAGCTGCCAGACAGAACGTCCAACAGTCCGTTGTCAATAGACGAGAACTGAAGACAGGCTCTTAAAAAATATTCCGGACCGGCGCCAGGGGGGGGGGGGGGGACCTGCCCCCTATGAAGCCGTCCGGAGGGAGCCCGAGCCCCCCAGCAGCACCCCCGTAGTCTCCGCCTATGGTGTGACCGGATTTGCGAGCTCAACTATACAGCCGTGGTTAAAAAATCATTAGTAGAAAGTCTCCTGGCGCGCATTGTGTGACATTTGTCTAATCATTGCGTGTAAATATTTGGCTTGCACAATGGTTCTCGAAATGCAATTCCAGGATTAATATGGCGTCAGTAATTGATATTTATCACTTATTCGGGAAGATATGGTTAATATTTTTATTTCAGGTGTAACGTCCCGAAACCACAGGGATGCCTAAATGGAGTGCTTCGGAAATATCGACCATCTAATGTTTTTTAACGCGCCCTGACATCACATGGTACACTGGACTCTGGCATTTCGCCTGCATCGAAATGCGACCACCGTAGAAGGGACTAAACCTTCGAGTCAGCAGCCGAAAGGTCTTGTCAGCCAGCGGAACCGCTACGGCAGCGGCGGCTGACAACTACGGCACCGTTGTTGCGATCCCATAACAGTTTTCGCTGTAATATGCGGCACGTGCGGCTGCATCACGTTCAGCACTGGGAGGGCCAATAATGCTGGTCTAAGCATGAAACATGCCAGTCAGTGTTTTATTGCCTAATCTAGCTATATTTAACTGCTCTACTATCACACAGACAGACAATGAACTTTATTAAGATAGTCCTGAGGAGCACCGCAGCCGTTCAGGGCGGCAGCGCCGCGGGCCGCTCCCACGTGGGGACGGGGCGGCCAAGCCTCACCGCCGCGTCGTGGGCCCTCTGGACGGCCCTTAACTGGTGTAGTAGATTCGAGCTCCTTAGCTCGGAGCACCACTCTTCTCAGTGAGGCGTTGAGGGCCCCGTAAGGAGGGACACCACCAGAGCATGTGATCTAAATTGCTTCGCCCGCCGCAATCGGGACAGTCCGGTGCAAAAGCGTCCGTGTAAAAACTTAGGGTTGATAGACTGGGATAAGACCTGGTCTGCAGCATTCGAAGCGTGGCAGCCTGCGGCCTGGAGAGTTTCACGTGCGGAAGAGGAAACGTTCGCCTAGACAGCTGGTAGTGCTTAGAAACCTCGTTGAACGACACACCAAAAACAATGGCACCTTGACACCAAACATTCTAATTTGATTAATTGTTCTGCTATAGAGACGTTCATATTTGTTAATGTTACAATATATTGAACCCGAATGGATGCAGGGCAGCTATCGTCTTATAATTGGCCAAATAACAAGGAATATTATACCCCTGTCACACGAGAGGGTTTAATGTCATTTTTATGTAATGACATTCGACACATCGAATGACATTAGGTGTCCGTTTGCTGCTACACGGCAAGATATAATGTCATTTTCAGATGATAGGCAATCGCCATGCAGCAAAGCTGGGAATGAACAAAAAAAAAATCGCAGCGTGGGTAAAAAAAGTATTATGTATATTGAGTGCTTGTAAAAAATTGTTTTCACCAGGATAGCATAGATTCTGAAACGTTAATATGTGGTTTTCTAAATATCCAAGAAAAGCAGGTACCTACGAAGTTGAGGAAAAACGGGAACCAATGCTTTTGGTCAACGTACAATATGGCCGACATGGAGGAGTGCGAGGAAGGCGTTGTAATTTCTCCCGCCGACCGGGTCAGAAGCGTTGTCGCAGCGTATTTCTCCTTTCGTGCAAGGCGCATCGGTACTATACGAGGCAACGTGGTATGCAGGCTGGCTAGACCCACACCTGACGTCCCGCTACAATCTCTCGTGTAGCTCGTACGACCACAAGCGTCCCACCATCATCAGAGGGACCTGTATCGACATTGCCTTCGCCAACATTGTATTGCATCTCATAATTCAAGATCCTCTCGCCACGTACTTCACTGACGACAAAGCTGTAATTTTCAAAGCGAAACGGGTCCGAGAGCTCATTGGGAACAACCGTTCTTTGCAATCAGTAACGTAAAACAATTATACATGTAATTGCATCTATATGATCTTGTATATAATTGCATCGATATCTAAATGACTACATCTTATGTATATAATGGAATTGATGTGTAAATAAATAAACATTGTCTATATAAGTGTATATATACAATCACCCTATAACAACGTCTCATGTCTTTATACGATGTGTGGGGCGAACGTTTCACGGTTTTACCGATAAGCTTTGGAGCTTCGCCCCACTCATCAGCATTCACTTCGCGGAGATGGCGCGGATTTTTTTACCTATACACCATTTTCCGGACGCGCTCAAGCGCCGCCATCTTGGACTGATAACGTTGCACTTTTGTATCCGTATCAAATAAACAAACAGTGCTACGGTGAACTCGGACGCACGAAAACACTTTCGCCGGTACACTCAACGTTTCATGACCATGATCATTTCATATTATGACACAGAAAACCTGCAAAACGATCGCTTATCAGTCCAAGATGGCGGCGCCCATGAGTCGAAAATAAAATCGTGTATAGGAAGCTAGATTTAATCGAAACAGGCAATTAAGGCATTAGGCGAAATTTGTCGAGTCTGGTGGCACACTTGTCAACCCCGTTATAAAGGGGACGCTCATAGCATCCGAGTGACGTTGTAAATAAGTGCGACTCCTCATAAATGCACTGCTGAGGCAGAGCCGTCATTCTTTCTACGCCCGCGTCCCGTCGCTACCGCCGCCATGTTAAATTCCGACAGTGTCATTTGCTTCGCCAATAGTTTGGCGCATTCCAGTCTGCACAATGGACGCCAACCCACCGCGCGGTTCTAGTGACAGTGCCTGCCCCGGACGACAGGTTCCTCGTTAACAATGCACAGGCTGAACAGGCAACAACGAGGCGTGGCAACCCCACAGTAACGTTTGAAAAAAGCTTTCGTGGTGTTGGGGTGCCTTCACTGGCTAAAGGTCGACGACCGCGAAAGAACGAGTGGTACTGTCATACCTAAAGTCCCTAGAGAACCTGTCACAGACGGGTTCTCTGCACTGGGTTCTTGAGAATGGCGGCCACCATAACTTTTTTATCGCATTAGTGTCAGTGCAGGGTAGGCCAGAGGGTCGTTTGCTTCCCGCTTTCTTCTGTTCGCCAGCCGCGCCAAGGGGAACACAAAGGATTGGAGGGGGGCACCGTTTCTTGCTCCGGACGTTCGAGCAGGTGTTTACGCAGCATCTGAATCAGCTGGTACCCGAAGATGGCGACCACAGCGACGTCCATGCCAGTTATGTATAGAACGCTTTTACCTATAATATATAAGTAGTGACAACTGCCTTCTCTCCTGACCCCCTCTCTCACAACAGGTGGTGTTGGTCTGCCGCCATGTTCTTCCTACTTTAGAAGATTTACAAAGGCACGCCCGTTTCAGTGCATTAGCCACGCACCTTTCAGCTCAACGTTCGCAGTGACGTCAACATGTCGTTTCCTCGTCAACTACAGCACCTGTTTGTCCGCTCGCGGGTACGCGCACTTGGTGCTCATCCTCCTCGCAAGGTGAGGAGGAACACTCGGCCAAAGGGAGAGAAGAGCCGACGAGCCAGGGCGTCTTTTGTATCAAACACGCCTGATAACGCGTGTAACTCTTCCTCACCACTCTTCGCTTTTACTTTTCTATCCTGTCACTCCCCTTGCCATCAAGGCACGTTTTCACAAACTGCTCCCTGGGCGCCACCATAGTCCTTTGTGGGCTGCGCAAATTGGCGTGACCCCCCCAAAAATGCACTGCCGAGGCTGCGACGTCAGCCTTTCTACTCCCGCGCGCAGCCCATCATGGCGGCGTTTTTTCCTCTCCCGTGAAAAGGTCTATACGGCTGCAGAAATTGTGCCTTTTCCTTTTCTTCTAATCACCGCCACCACTCACCGATCCGAAAAATTCTGGCGGCTACGTGTTCGCGGTAGATTCGAGCGCAACTGCAACATCACAACTCATTTTCGACCTCTGCGAATGTTTAGAGATCCTATAAACCTCATAGAAAACCCGACCAAACAATGCATGAGTGCGGACTTGAGTAGCACTTCTGCGTACGTAACCATTTTGACACAATGCATGCCTTTTTTTGCGAACCAATCTAACCTCCGTCGCAGAATTGCGTGCTCGCGGTGCTATCCTCACTTTAGTAGACGGCCGCCTTGCTAATTCGCAAAGAACGCATTTCGCATTATTCTCGCACTTTCACTCTGGCATTTATGAGCTGGTTTGTTACGAAAATAAAAACACAAAAAATGTTATCTGGCTTGCACACGATCTCTTGGTCATGCTGCTAATCAAGGCGTCTGTGCAATATTTCGCGCGTGCTAATGAGTCATGGGGCGCGGTGTAAGAAGCTACTTCTTTCACCGTGGTCATGGGCACGTTACCAGTAAAAAGTAACAGTGTTACAGTTACCTAAGAAAAAAAGTAACCCTGTTACAGTTACAACTATCTTGGATAATGCGCTTTTTATCGTACGGGGACGGACTGAATAAACCACAAACACAGAGCGCAGTGTGTGGGCTGCGCAAATTGGCGTGACCCCCCAAAAATGAACAACTAAGTACCAAATGATCAATTTATGTGATAAAAACGTACTAAGAGGTACGGGAAGTGCGTAAGGAGTGAAGAGGACGCCCATTGACCATTTCCGTCCATACCCTGTGTTCTTCGAAGTGTATCGGACCCTGTTCGGCGAGCTTTGCGTCCACTGGCCATACAAACCATTGGAACACGTGTTCGCGAAACCCAAAGACCGCACACCTGCGGACGATCAGTGCGAGATCATCTACATGTACGATGCGGGGATTGCGAAGCGACACAACTACATCGGTGAAACGGGCAGGAAAGGAAAAGTTGCTAATGTCAACCATGGAACGCGTTCTTGGACGGAGCTTGTTGAACACTGATTGACAGGGCATAGCTTTGCCCTAAAGAATGCGACGAAGCTGGCTCGTGAACGACAGCAAGGGGGGGGGAGGGGGGGGGACTCCTGGAAACGTGGTTCATTTCCCACGACGCACCGGTTTGCAAAAGCAACAGCGGCTCTCTACCGAACGCTTGCAAGGACATGTGTGTCTGGATAGACGTCCGCTCATTTTTTTTCCTCTTTTTTTTTTTTGTGGCCAGTGTATACTGAGCATGCCACCTGTATAGGAGGGGGAACGTCTGTCATTTTGTTAATAATTGTTGTGTGAAGTCGGAGTAGACCATTGACAATCAGTTACAGAGAAGTTATCAAAATTTGTTGCGGTAGTTCACGGCCTTCTGGTTGTTTCAGCCGCTTCGCACGGCTGTTTTCTAACTACCTGTCAAACACGATAAGTTGGAAACCTTGGACGAAGGAATGCTCCGCCGGCACGTGCACCAAGAACAGAGCTCGAAGCTCAAGTGACAAAAAAGATATAAGCCCCCCGCCTCCATAAAAGGGTCGTGAACTTAGCAAGCCGTTCAGCTGCAACATGATTGATTTGCGACATGTAGTTTACATACGAACTCCGAACATGGTCTTTTGCACAGAAGATATTCCCCTTAGCGATATCTTCCCCTGAACTGCTAGGGGAGCCCCATTGTGGAAAGTTGAAAAGGGGAGAGGATATGGTAGAAAATAAACTTCGAAAAAGTGAAAAGCCAGTTACCATCGGCCTTTAACGAGTGTTGCTGTGGGAGAATTTTTGTAAAAATAGAAGTAACTGAAACAGTATTTTTCGTTACAGTTGCTGTGTAAAAAAGTAACTAGTTACTGCCCAAGACTGGTCCTAATCACAAAGGTGATTTGTACACGGATGTGTCATGAAGCAAGCTCATATATACTCAAAATTACGATGGTCCATATACTAGATTTTCTTGCAGCTGACTATCCAACGCGAAACAGACCACCTTATTGGGTCTTTGATTCGATCTGAGATACACATGGAGGCATCAAATAGTGTAGCAGTAAGATACCTAATCAACCTTACAAAAAAAAAAAGAAACATATGTGATACCGACCCCCCCCCCCCCCTACCACACCCTTTCGCGTTAAAGAGAGAAAGAAAGAAAGAAGGCGATATATTTCAGACTGAACAGCTTGAGCTTGTTCCTGTGATCTTCATGACGGTGGTCGTGTATGCCGGGGAGAGGGAAGGAATGCAAGGGAGCCGTGCGAGCGGCAATACACAGCGTGAAGGAGAGGGTTATTCCACCTTTTCGCCCTTTCTCAACTCCGCGAACAAATGATATTTCAGAGATAAGCACTGTCCGTCCCGCCTCCCCCTTTTTTCTTTTTCTCCATTGGCCCACACCGCGGCCCCACGTGCGTGACAGAAAACGTCTCGGTAGAAAGACACCTGGACCACCTTTGAAGTTGGACAGTTGTTCCTGTGATCTCCTAGATAACAGTGGTAGACGTTGTCCAGTCACTCTTGCTACACCGTGCCTGTTTGCGTTTGCTCTTCGGTCTTTGGATGTGCCGCGTGAAGAAGACAAGTGCCTGAACACATCGGGAACCACGAATCTGACAACGGCACCGCGAAGGTGAGTCGCTTCATGTTCTTTTTTTTTTTTGTTCCCCTGGGTGATTTCGCGAGATATCGAACGTGCATGTGTGTCCGCTCGGTATTTTTGTCTTGTCTGTATTTTTATATGCTACGTAGGGATCTTCAAAGTGCATGGAACCGAAATTTTTATACCCAAGAAATGGTTCTCCGCGCGCCAAAAAAATATTTGAAGGTGGCGGCGCGATCGTCCCGCCATTGCAATGCTTACCGTAATATTTTCCGATTTCGTGGCTTTATTTAATGCGAACTGAAAAACGTTGGGTCGAAATTTTTTTCTCATTTCAATACACGTCATTGCGAATGACTTGAACGCTTTGTTTATGCTGTCCACAAAGAAAAATAATGTCAAAAAATTGCAATCAAAGTCCGAACCAGAAGAGCCTGCTAAATTTGATGTGTTTTCTATTTTACACCGAAACGTTTAAAAAAAAAGCCTCAAATATACAAGAAAGGCTTTGCAGCATTCCTGTGAAGGATTGTTTTTCTACGTGCAGGGTAAAAGCTAAATGCGTGAGCTTTTTTTTATATAGTTCCCCAAAGTAAGTAGTTGCTGTGTATGGCTTCTAGTGGAGCAATATGCAGTAGCTCTGCTTATCTGTACTGGGACCATCGGCGGCTAGGGATACCAAGAAAATTAGACGTTCGCATAGCACACTTCCGCGCACCTTTTCAACGAGGGCTATCTAGGTGCAGCGAAAGGCCCTCTGGGACGTTGTAAACATGCAGCGGCATGACTCCCCCAAAAAATGCATTTCCGTGTAGCCACGGTCATTTCTGGTAGCCATGTTCTCTTTGAGGCGCGTTTACACTAGCGCGACACGAGGCCGACACCGACGGTCGGCCGACGATGTCGCAGGACCGTCTAGTCACACTAGGCCGACGACGACGCCTCGAAAAACAGCATGTCGTCGTAGTGTAACATGATGGCAGACCGAAAACACCAGCAAAACGCATCGGCAGACTTGTCGTTGGAAAGGTCGTCGGGAGATCGGTGGCCGACCGAAAATTTGCCCATGTCGTTGGTTAAAACGACGAAAGGGGAGATCTTGGCGGGAGGTAAGGAGGCCCCGCACAATACCCCCCTCAGCGCACCCCGCGGATGTCTTTTCTTCGCTTACCCTTTGTCTGTCCCCACCCCCATCCCTCGACGCCGTGGGGGATGACGGGGGCTGCGCCGCGTAGCCCGACAGGGACAATGGCAGAGGAGGGAGGACGGCTGACAATGAGGAGCAGCTGGTGCCTGTTTCAATTTCTTCGTGCAAGTTCAGTGGGTGTCGCCGCGCGCACCTGCAGTGTGACTAGAGAATTGGCCGTCGAAAGGCTGTGAGCACGACAAGGCACAGACGGAGTCTTCCACAGACCATCGGCGGACTGTTGGCGTCGTTGCAGTGTAAATGGGACGACGACACGACAAACGACGCTCCCAAAGACAGTCAGGCAGACCAAAATCGGTGTCGTGTCGTTCTAGTGTAAACGCGCCTTTAAGGGGATACTGAAGAAAATTCTTGCCGCTAAGATTTTCAGCCCACTTGAAAGAACTGGGTGCTGAAATCGATACACCACCGTCATTTCAGGCCGATACTCGAGGAAAAAAATTAATTTCGTGCGTTTTTCCCAATTTGCCGCGTCTAGCGGCCGCGCCGTGAACTAGAGGAGGAGACGTTACAGGCACCAGAAACGGGCATGCCGACAGTGCCAGCCGTCGCCCGCGTCTCAACCCGCTCAGCAACCCCTATGGTTCCCAGAACCACTACAAAGAGCACCGGCTGCGAACAATGCTTCCGGCTGGGTCAACACCCTCTAAAACTAAGGCCACTTCACTGCTCGGGGACTTCATCAGACTACGATGGGCGCGGAGGACGCGTTCTCAGAAAACCCACGTACTTATCACGCGTTGCGAATCGCTTCGTTCCATGCTGTCTCCCGTTTACCGAAAGCGCCGACAAAGCATCTCCGGTAAGGCAGTACTGGGCAGTACGGTAGCTCCTTCTTTCCAGTGACAGTGCGTCCCCCGGACGACAGGTTCCTCGTTAACAATGCGTAGGCTGACAGGCCACAAGGAGGCGTGAACACCCCAACAGTAATTTTTGAAAGAGCTTTTGTGTTGTTGGACTGCCTTCCCTGGTAAAAGGTCAACGACCGGGAAAGGAGGAGCGGTACGGTAATACCGTACCGTATTTGCGTACCATATTTCCGTACCTTGCTAAAAGACCCTAATGGCTCGTTTACACTAAAGTCCCTAGATTTTTCCCTCTTCTTTCTTAAGTACCGACAAGCATTGAAGCGCCACGGACGAATCTCATCGGCTAATGCTCGTTTTCGGCAGCCATGTTCTTCCTAACTCTTTTCCAGCACCTGGTGAAACGCGTCCCCCCGCTCACTAACGACGGGAGGAGAAAGGCGCGTCGCGTTAGCATATTGTTCGCTGAAAGATGCGTGGCTAATGAACTTAGACGTACGTGGCTTTGTAAATCTTCCAAGTTAGGAAGAAAACGGCGGCAAACGCTGGCTGCGTGTGGGAGAGGGGCGGGGAAAAATCTAAGGACTTTAGTTTACACCAACGGCGGAGCGGCAGGCAAGCGGGCTTTTCGAGGCGGGGAGTGCGCGCACCTGTTTAGACCGCACGCCTCCTTTGGCTGCCCGCGCTGCCGAGGAGGCGGAGCATGGATCCTGAGGAGTTACTGCAGAAAATTTTTTCCATTCACCACAAATCGCGGTCTTTCTTTCGTTTCCACCTATCTCTTAGTGCAAGAGAGAGCTTAAATTGAGGCGTGACATTCCTGCAGTATGTTCTGGAAAGCCTTGGTGCTTATCCCGCGCCTTCGCTGGAATCTGGAGGGGTGAACACGCTTAAAGGGAGGAAAGCAGTCAGGGAACGAAAAATGTTGAGGGAAATTTTTCTGGCTGGAATGCCAATTTAGGGGTATTTGCAAAGTCTGTGCCAAGGAGCGCACACTATTTTGTAAAGTGTCCATTGAGTGTTCCTATCCTTCAATCGAAGTCACGTGAAATGGTCAAACACAGATAAACTGCCAAACTCTCGTCACTTCTTCGTGTGGGTAAGCAGGTTTCTTGGTATTGTCATACGAGCCTTCAAAAATAGAAGGATGCGAGGTTAATGTCTACGTGCACTTAAAAAACGCTTCTATGGTCACCAGAGTACCAAAAGCGAGCAACCAAGAAATTTTTGGAATCTTTCTTGTTCTGCAATTTTCCTCGGCCCAAAAACCTAACTTGTTGGCTATGTACTCATATCGTACAATGCAACACGTTTTCTATCTTTTCGCTCTCTTTCTTTCAGCAGCTCCATAGTGTTGCCGTACCGCGGTGGCCGGCGGGAGCTCTGTAGAGGTTAAAGTGTTGGACCTGCTTGAGACAGCAAATGTTGCCGCTTGTTTTCCCGCGTTTGTGGTCGTGTTGCAAGTTGAATTGAAAGTAAAAAGAAAAAGCCGGCTGAATTCACTGCGGGCCTCGATGCTCACAGCCTACAGCGGGAGGCAAGGTAAGCCTCCCGTTCAAGATAGCGCCTCAAAATCCGTGAGTGGTTAAGAGGGTTAAACCTCCCAGCCAAATAAACAAGGCCCATGAATGTATGTGGCACCCATTTTGTGTACGAGTACAGCAACTTCCGGAGGGTTGCACCTCGATTATCACAGTTTTCACTTAGTTCCTCCCTCGGCACGGTCGCTGCGCAAACAGTACCAGAACTCATTAGGAATGTTCCGCCTCTAGAATACAATGAAAGGTCCTGTTTCAAAATATTCATTGCATCATTCCACGTCTGAAGCGTGTGTGAAGGGCCTACGTGACCTTCACATATCCAGAAATTTTTTTGTTTGGTATTTCTGATGGCAGTGTTTTTGTCGTTTTTGCACCATACCATGTTATTTTTTGCACTTCTCAAACACCGAAAACGTAGAATGATGACGGGAACGTCACTTCAAACGTGGAAATTGCATATTGGCCGCTGGTTTCATTCGCTGCTTGCCGACTTAATTCTCGTGGTATTCCGCTGTTTTTCTTTTTTTTAACTCAAGAAAGCGTCATAAAATCACATTGCTGGTAATAGGACATCCCTCAATTGGTTCTTGTGCTTCGGTATCAAAAAGCAACACATGTTTTTTTTCTCTGCTTATTCCACTTCGTGCTGTCAAGTGAGCTGAACAAGCTTCGCGGCAGAATGCAATGCAAGCAAAACTATAAGATAAAGCGCGTCTCCGAGAGTGTCTTTGATATTACTGAGAAATTTGCACTAAGGCTCCCATTATGCTATTGTTCTAACAACACAGCAGGCGTTGAAAAGCGCGATTAAGCACTGCTAGCAATGCGAAGAGCGTGTTTGACTTATCTACAATTTTGCGCATATTTATCTTCCCAATGTGGTACCCGACGTTTCTTTACTTATTTTCAGTATGTTACTGCTCCCCCGCTTTTATGAAAAACATAATTCGAAGGGAAACCGAAGCGCGAAGAATTGCACTCTTCGTCAAACGTGTGCTTTCCTACACTGTCTCTATCAGTGCGATCATCTCAACGACCGCCATGTTGGATGTACAGTATCGCCCCCTCTATAGGTCGTGAAAGTTGTGAATAGCTAAAGACTGAAGTCTGGAGAAATAACTCATCCGTGTTTTGCCGGCTTGGTGGATGGATGCTATGAGCGTCCCCTTTATAACGGGGCGGTGACATGTCTGCCACCAGGCTCGAAAAAAGAAAAAAAAACTTCCTTGTTTCATGGTTGGCCTAATGCCTTATCTACATTGATTAGATCTATGTTATTATACCAAAAATATAAATTCACGGTCCATCTCTCTGCCTCTTAAGGTAGAATGACCTTATTTTTCCCCATTATTTATTTTTGTACCTTTATCTCTACTTTTCTGCCACCAATACTCTAACCGTCTCTTACTTATTTCTATCGCGGACGTGTTCAGCTTTCCATTGTTGTCCCTAAAACCCAAGGCTTCATGTAGACTCGTGCCCACACGTATACCTGGGTGAATATCGCCACATTCAATCAGTACATGTTCCATCGTTTCCTTAGTTCCCCCACAGCATGTACATTGTTCTTCTTCGTTACTGAATCTCGCTTTATAACTACGCGTTCTAAGGCAGCCCGACCTTGCTTCAAACAGTAAAGCGCTTCCCCTTGAATTATCATAAAACCTTTCCCTCCGTATTTCGTTTTTTCCCTTTCGGTAGTTCACTGAGAGCCGGCTTCTTTTCCATCGCTGTCATCCAATAAGTCCTCTCCGCCTTTCTGACCTTCCGCTTAATGCTCCCTGTTGCCATATCGCCCGCACTGCTAGCCGTATATTTACTGGTGAGCCTCCTAGTTCTTTTTCGCCACTGCGTGTCAACGCTTTTTCTATACAAATACCTGAAAACCTTCTCTGCCCATCTACTCTCCTTCATTTTCCTCAGCCTCTTTTCGAATCTCATTTTGCTCTGAGCTTCCCTCACTTCAAAGCCTGTCCATTCCATATCACCCTTTACAACCTCATTTGTCGTCTTCCCGTGAGCGCCCAGCGCGAGGCGTCCCACCATCCTTTGATTTACATCCATTCCTGATTGCACCTCTGACTTCATGCACACCACTGTGTTCCCAAATGTAAGCCCCGGAACCATCACACCCTTCCACAGCCCTCGAAGCACCTCGTACCTATTGTATCCCCATAAAGCTCTGTGCTTCAGAATTGCAGCATTCCTCTTTCCCTTTGCTACCGATGCTTTCTCTTGTATCTCCATATATATATCCCCCCTCATTTACCCATACTCCGAGGTACTTGTACTCGCTTACCCTCGGTATTTCTTGGCCCTGTATTAAGACCGCATGGTCTTCGTGATCATTGAATACCATCAATCCACATTTTGTTGCACTAAATCCCAGTCCTAGAGCCTCGCATTCCCTTCCGCATATATCTGCCAGTCGCTGTATATCATCTTGACTGTCCGCAAATAAGACAATATCATCAGCATAAAATAGACCTCGAAGCTTCTGCTCAACCATCGTGCCGACCTGTTTGTTTGACAAATTAAATCCAATGTTGCTACCTTCTAGCGCTTTTTCCATCCTCACCATGTACAGCATGAATAACAGCGGGGACAAAGGACATCCCTGTCTCAGCCCCTTGCTAATGTCAACGCTGTCCTTGCTACTTATTCCTTCCCATTCTATACAAACTGTATTTTCTCGGTATATCTCCCTCAAAAGCTGTATACAGTCGTCACCTATGCCCACTTCCTTCAATATATCCCACAAAATTTCCTGATTAACGTTGTCATACGCCCCGGTGATGTCTAGATAAGCTACGTATAAGGGCCTGTTTTCTATTTTAGATCTTTCTATACACTGGGTAAGAACAAACAGATTATCGTCTAACCGCCTGTCGATTCGAAATCCATTCTGAAGTTCTCCCAAAATATCATTTTGTTCTACCCACGCTTCTATATTTAATTTTACTGCCTGCATCGCCAACCTGTATAGCACCGATGTAATGGTTAGCGGTCTATACGAGCGAATGTTATCCTTTTCTCCCCTGCCGTTATAGATTAAGTTCATTCTACTTTTTCGCCAACTGTCTGGTATTTCCCTCTCCTGTAAGCACTTTTCTACGGCTTTCAGCAGTGCTTCTTTAGTGTTATGTCCTAGTTCGTTAATGAGGCTGACGGGAACCCCACCTAAGCCCGGAGTAGTTCGCTTAGGAATTTTTCCTTCGGCCTTCTTCCAATTGACTTAGTAATATTTAGAGGCGCCACTTTTGACGAACGTTGGAACTTACGTACAACAACTTGGATGTTTCTTTTTCACAGATGGCACCACCATAAAAAAAAAAAAACATTTACGACGTATTATCTCTTGAATTTTTTTTTTGTTTCAAGCACTGCTTCGTAGAGTTAGTGCGTACTGGTAATTACAAGACACTACATGGCTCTGCTAATGAGCAATAGTTGTTGTGAATTCGTCTGTAAAAAAAAAGTCAGTTTGCACGAACCTGGCACGCTGACAAATGAGCTAAATTCGATGCTGCCCTGCGAACTTTCTAATAAACTTACGACAATTTTCTCTTCATAGAAATCCATGGAAGGGCTTGCTGCTTGAATATTGAAGATTTCAGAGTTTCAGATTGGATAGTTTTGTCCCTTCGTCAGTAATGCCTGGCCAAGTAGGGCCATGAACTGTCCAACTGAAGTTGAAATAATCCATGAACTGTTCATCTGAACATAAAACAACTTCGTATAAATATAAAGCACATTATTGCCTGGAAACCCATTCAATATCGTTGTTCTACGATGAAAAGAAAAAAAAGTTATTTACTCATAAACTTTGATTGTTTTGCCCCCACTCGGAGCTAGCTACGAGCAGCACGTGTGGGGAACAGAAGATAGGCCTACACTGTAAAAAAATTCCTGTGAGAAAAACAGAAAATGCATTACAGATTTAGTGACATAACAGTTCTGTTCTAGTCTGTTTTCTGTATTAGTAGTTGTCTGTAGTTTTGCGTACGGTCTCTGTTATTACTTTTCTGCTTTTCTACAGAGATTTTTCGTTTCTAATTTCTTCCCAGAAAACAGGCTTTTTTATATGCACACATTTTTCCTGTTATTTTGTAGAAATTTTCTCTTCCTAGTACCTAGTTCAAATAATAAAGTAGTGCACGCTTTGTTCTCAATGGCGTCCAGAATCCACAATGCTTTGCGGCATTCCCTGCAAAGTGACTGTAGTGCAGCATAGCAGCAACACCTTTCATTTCCTTCTCAGCGTTCGTTATCATGTAGAACCTCTCAACAGAAGGCACATGACACGACCGCCGACATGCATCTGGTATTTGTCGAGTTTGGCGTTAATTTTTCTCGAAGACTGAATTTTACTAATTTGCAAGATGGTCAATGTCGGCTTCACGCTTTGCTCTAGAGAAGGCTTTTATTTTACCAAGCGTCGCATTTTTGCAGCGGATGAAGCAGCACGATAGCAAACTTTTAGGCGAATTGATGTGATGCCCAAGGTCATGAGAGCTCTAACATAACTTTTCTGTGAAAGAACAGGTAAAATTTACAACGTTTGGTATTTATTACGAAGTGGCTCTGATATTTACAGAAACTATTTGTTTACAGGGTTGAACTGATAAATTACATCATTTCAAAAACAGACTATCCATTTTTGCCGAATCCAAGAAATTTCACGTATATATAACAGAAAATACCTTTAAATTTTATGTTATTTAACCTACATTTTTTACAGTGTAGTCGAGGCGTTTATACTGAATAGCACCGCACTAACTCTCTCACTTCCGCGACGCTGTCATGTCAGATCTTCAAGAATGGCTCACGATTTCACGTTTTATGAGCAAGGCTGTGCAGAACTTTTCACTGTGATAGCATGTAGGCCACGCTCGTTGTCGAAGGACAATGTCCGTCTGGCGCCAGCAGTGACCTCTGCTGTTGCTGACGTGGCAAGGCACGTTAGCAATGTGCCGACGAAACATCATCAGCTTCGGCAACTTTTCGCTCAATCATGCTCAATCATGGCCGAAAGCATGAGGCACCGCATGCTTTCGGTCAGATAAAACACAGTGGTGATACAGGAAGATGTTATTTGTGAGCGACGCGAAAAAACATTCGGTAGCGGGAAACGAGATAAACAGGTCGGAAAATGAGTGAGATAATTTTTTTTTAGAAATGCTGTTTGCGCACAGTACGCGTCGCATGCAGGAAGAACATTTCAGTATCTGGTGCACGTCGTGGAAGGGAAAGAGGCAGTGAGAAAGCGCGTCCCATATGGGCGCGCCTGGAGATTGTGGGATTTACTCACTGATTATGGTGGCTTGCCGCTGCGTGCGCTAGGCGAGTTTTGTTGGCAAAGTCAGCTGAAACATGTGCTCGCGGCGCCTGGCATGCTCTTTGACAAGCAAGGGTGAGTTCATGTAGTAGGCTGCACACTGTACTCACGCGTGAGCCCTGGCGCATTCACACCGGGGAATAGACCTTGGGCGCGATTCTCGATGGATCCACCAGTGGATCGTCCACTTTGGCGGAGCACGTTCGGTTACTCAAAAAAACTGCGAGTCGTGACGTCATGGCGCTCTCGACCACATCGACGCACCGAACCCGCCAGCACATACCCAGCGTAACGAGAAAGAAAGTGGACGAAATGTACAGCAACAGGGCAGTGGCATAGCCAGGGGGTAGCACACTGGGCACGTGCCCCCCCCCCTCCTCCCCCGAAATTTTTTTTTCGCCATGGCATACAGAACGAAAAATGGACCATTTCAAGGAGGTGCCACCCCCGAAATCATGGAGGTGCCCCCCTCCCCCCCCCTGGCTACGCCCCCTGCAACAGGGCACTTCAACAAACTTGACAAGCCTAAACTTGCGTATGGATGTGTTTAGATGTTTCAGAACGATGCAGGGAATGCGTACTGACCTTGCATGGGCGTCAGGCGGGCGGTCGCGTTAAAAGTAATTCAAGGGCTAACGTGGTAAGAATTCATGCCCGGCCTCCGAGATGTGCGTCCACAAGCGAATCTCTGGGGGCAGCATTCGTCGTGGTGACACGCATTCCCTCTTTCTCATTTGTGTCGAGAGTTGTGAACTGCTTCGTGACTTCGCAATGACGTTGCGGAGGAAGGACCGGAAACGGGGCGCTTGCTCGCCGAGCTCCAGCAAATCAGTGGAGGCCGAAGTGGATGATCCACTAGGTGGATGCATCGAGAATCGCGCCCCTTTTTTCAAGCAATCCCAGAGCACCCCGCTAGCGCACGGAGCACTATAGGAACAGTGTGTACGCCGAGTGAGCCGAGTGCCATAGGTCGGCGAACTCACTCATGAGTCTACTCACTCGGACTCACTCAGACTCAGATCGAGCCGTGAGTCCAGGTGAGTAATTTTTTGGTGAGTTTGAGTCCGAGTGAGTCCGGTTGAAGAAAATTTTCGTGAGTGTGAATCCGAGTGAGCTAGGGTCAGGAAAATTTTGGTGAGTCTGAGTCCGAGTGAGTTCAAAGAGCAAGATATATTTTTAGAGTGAGTTTCACTTTTTTTGCCGTCCTATGGTCCAATCTACTCATCTTCAGCCTTTCTGTCAGCCTTGTCTGGATTCACGTTTATACTCATGTCTACTGTCAACGTGTTCGAAAGCTGTGTCGTTCATACACCATTTCAATATTTATTGATCAGAGGCACGAATTACGTAAGGGGTGCCTTGACCTCCCCCCCTCGCCAACTCTTCCAAGGAAAATCTTGATAAATATATTTTACGTAGTGACGTCTGTGAAGAAAACTGACCTTACTGGTTTGCGAGCAGTCATAACTCGTATTCGAAGGTACTCTATCGAAAGGCGCCAAGAATATCACAAATTACGTGAGATATCGGTGTTAAAGAGCGTTGACACCATGGTTCAAAAAGCTAATTCTAGGTCCAACGGACTCATGAGTCAGATCCAACCGTGAGTCTGAGTCTGAGTGAGTGCGGGTGAGTAATGTTTTGGTGAGTTTGAGTCCGAGTGAGTCCGGTTGAAGAAAATTTTCGTGAGTGTGAGTCTGAGTGAGTTCCACTTTTTTTGCCGACCTATGGCTACTGCTCGTTGCCGCCTTGGGAGCGGTGGGAGCACGAGGCGAAATAAATGCGTCGCGGTTTCTTGACCATTCTTACATTGTAAATACTGCGCACATCCGAAAGAATCTGCGTGTATCCCAACGGTCGCGGGATCGAATCCCAGCCGCATCTTCGATGGAGGCGAAAATGCTTGAGGTCGTGTACTCAGATGTAGGCGCACGTTCAAGAGGCCCATGTGGCCGGAATTTCCGGAGTCCTCCGCTACGGCGTCCCTCACAATCATATCGTGATTTTGGGCCCTTAAACCCCAAAAATTATTATTAATCTGCATGTATCTCTACGCGCGAAATCTTAAAGGGTTAACGCAGTACAGTGTAAATATTACCAATCGGATATGTATCGGATGTAGCACTTAAGCAGCATCATCTCGTGCCTATACCGTAAAGACGTATACTAAAATATGGGCTGAAGCAGTGCATTCCTGTTTATTCAACGACTACTTGTAATGTATACGTAAGGAGGCGACTGTGACGTATCGAATTCCCGAGAGATAGCTTTCCGCTTGAGCATTTAGTGTAGTGAACACTCCTGCGCTTGCCAGCAGCATTTAGCCGCTACGGCTGCTACAGGCCTTCAAAAAGGAATCTCGTATTGCTCACGAGTGCGACTATACATATCTACCGTCAGGGGTGGCGCCAGGTTTTAAATGCGAGGCATTTCTTAGCGAACTTCGGCGACTTTGAGCGTATCTATCTATCTATCTATCTATCTATCTATCTATCTATCTATCTATCTATCTATCTATCTATCTATCTATCTATCTATCTATCTATCTATCTATCTATCTATCTATCTATCTATCTATCTAGCCGCCTGCTTTGTGCTCTCCTGGCCGTATCGTTAATGGGATTTATACCAAATTTGGTATGCCATAACGTGACTGTACGACGAACATAAATGGCTGGTCATATCATGAAAATCATGACTAACTAGTCATGAAAAGTGTGATTTACATGCCACGCTCATGGCGCGCTCGCGGCCGTTTCATTAGCTTGATATACACCAAATTTGGGATTGAGTAACGTGACTGTATGACGAACATAAATGACAGGTGGTAATATGCAAATAATGACGTGCATGTCATGAACAACATGATTTACATGACATGCCACGCTCATGGCGCGCTCGCGGCCGTTTCGTTAGCTTCATATACACCAAATTTGGGATTGAGTGACGTGACTGTATGTCGAACATAAATGACAAGTGGTAACATGGAAATAATGACATGTCATGTAGCTATCGACCCCCAAGTAACGATTCTCGATTCAAAATGCAGGGGAAGGACGAATAAGTACCAGTAACGTTGATTAATATATCCGGTATCGAACGCGATTCAAAACGGGAGGAAAACCCGCCAAATTGTAGTGCTGGTAGCGCTACCTCGCGGCCACGTCGGGGCCGCTCCCCAGCTGATCCCGCTGCCACAAAAAAAGGTGACGTCACGTCCAGCTGACATCGCTGACATTTCGTCTGCTAGAAGCACACGTGCAGCCATGTCTTTGTCGTCAACATCGTCGTCAACATCGTCGTCCTTGCCGTCGTCGCGGTCAACATCGAGAAGAGACCCACTGGCTGCGTTGAGATTCGAGGCTTGGAAATGCATGAAAGGACACGCACTTTCCGCTTTTTCCGCGCCTTGACGGGCAGGTTCGCACTACGCAGCGGCTCCCCGACATCCTGGCACGTACTGTGTCGCTCCGAATGATCGCACTCGCGCTCGCACACGACAAATCAGTCGATGCGACACGATGTACCGCACGCACAGATCAACACAGCAAGGAGAGCCATTACTGAGACCATCGCCGGGCGTCGGCGCCACAATAAACACACTCAGACCGTCGACGTCATTGTTACTAGCGTATCACTAGCGTACGTCACAAGTGTGATTCTATCACACCTCACACGTTGCACTAGTGTCGATGTCGCAGGGCATTCAGTTTTCCGTTGAGCGTTCATACGCTGTTTGCCCTCGAAATAAAATAACTTCCACGCGACGGACGGCATTCAAATTTGGCCAAGACGACCTATGCATACCGAGCAATCGAATGAAGGACACATCTCGACTTTGAAATTTCATGTCAGTGCTCCTTTAAGCGCAGCCGGCTACATGAGCGCACAACATGGCGTGCGCATGAGCACCGTCTTCGGAACTCTTTTCAACAATGTCTCCCTGCGTGCCGCCGTAAGCTTCACGAGACCTTCAAACTTGGTCGATACCGGCGGCACAATGTTGCCCATTCAGAATGTTGCCAACAGCTCTGCGCATGAGCGTGTTATCTTAGGGCGTCTGGGGACTTCTGTGCTTTGAGTGTATGTATAGGTACAACTGACACGAAAGCTCCTCTGGGGTAAGGTCCCTATATTGATAAAGGTAGCGACAACTACACGCGCACCCTCTGGAGGGGTCCAAGGAGCAGCGCTAGCAGACGATGCTTCGCTCAGTCGCGTGCATTCCGCGGACGTCTAAAACCGCTCTCAGTGCGCGCTCGAATCGGTTAATTATTGCCATTTGTGGCGTAAGCTGCTCAGGAAACTTCAAACGACAGGGACAACCACTAACGATCCCGGAGTACGCTGAACAATGAAACAAAAACGCGTGCTTTTTCGAAGCAGCTTCTGAGCAGTTTCCCACAGCAGATGTCATGCAGGACATTTATATTTTCGTTCATTGTGTGTTTTCAAAGACAGCGTAACTTGAGGTAAATGTACTGCTTGTTTTCTAGTTCGAAAAAAATAGACAATTTGGTATCTTACTGCTACTGTCGGAAACCTCATGGGTCACCTAGCGTAGTGCAAAACATGCCCTATTATTGGTTTCATTGGGTTTGTCAGCGTTGAGAAGTATTCCCACGATTAAACGGCACTTTTAACTACGCTTATTTTGTTTATAAAGTGCTCTAATATGCTTAATTAGGAGAAAGAGTTGCACTGCATGCGTGGAATATCAGTAACCTGAGGCACCTTTAATATGTAGGAAATATAGCATGCCCGCTAGTGTTTCATCCTTTTTAAAGACGTACATTTATCCAAAGTCGCACTTTAATATTGATTTGAAATATTATCTGCGCTGTATTAACCGTTGTTATTTTATAGATCACGCGTGTCTGCCCACAGAGTCTATCCCTCAACTTACCTCGCCATCAAAATTTTGTGTCAGTGCTCCTTTAGTACTGATGCCCAGGCAAGTTTCTAGGACTGTAACCAATATACGCAACAACGTCAGGAGTTCCGCGAGTCAGTAGCCGCGAATTTGCAGCCGATTCCACTTTGGTTTCTCCACGTACTCGAAATATCCCTATTTGTGATACCAAGGTGAAGGACTGGGCTTGTTGGCACATGTCAAAGTGGATAAAAACCAGCGGGACAAATATTTAGACAAAAGCCCGTATAGCCAATGCAGGTATGTAAACCTGAATATAATGCCAAACAGTGCATCACGGAATGGAATTCAATGCGTTGCTGTTTGATATTCTTAAAGCCAATAGAAATGCGAGGTATCGTGCGCCGCACCTCACAATGTTCAACCACGCTAATGCTGATCGTTTCGACTTCCTAATGCAGGCCACAAATCTGAGCAAGGCAAGACTACCTAGGAGTCCCAGTTCTTCCTTTGTTATCGACCGGACTCGCAGATCATGGCCGATGAGCAGTCCGCGCTATGCCCAGCGTATGCCCACTGTGACAGCGGCGACGCAGAGGACTTTCCTCGTCATCTACGCGTGCCGTGCACCAAAGAAGAAGACTCGGACTGCGAGCTGCTACTCTACCTACGAAATTCGAGGGAACTGCTGCTTGGCGCTTCTTTGGAACTGGTTGAAGATGAGCGACGACCCGGCGGCCTTCGTCTGGCCGTGCTTCAGGCTCCCGCGTCCCCGTGCCATTTGCCTTCCACGGTGGACGAACGGCGCCAGAAGGCGGCGCTGGTCTACGTCGAGCACCTTCTGTCCGAGCACAGATGTATAACGGCAGTAGAGATAAACGGCAGCACGCCGCAGCCAGAGTCTCTTCTTGCCGCTCTGAAATGCAATCTCGCCGTGAAGAGCGTGACGGTGCGCTTAGCGCTGGACCAAATAGACAAGCCAAATGTTCGCGTTCTCGAGGTGGTGAACGAACTGTCGCACCTGGACGAACTCGAGTTCGCGTCTGTCAGCGGCAATACGCACTGGCGTTGCGAAGACGCACTTCTCAACGCCACGTACTTGAAGGGACCTCTGATGGAGCGAAGGACGGAGCACCTCACGAGCCTGGACGTGTCCGCGCTCCGACTGAGCACGGAGAAGGTTCGTAGACTTGTCTGGGCGCTCATTTGGAACCACACCATCACAGAACTTGCGGTGCCCGAGAGCGTATTTTGCGCCTACTATTTTGACAACGGCGAGCTGTTTGCCAGATATCTAAAAAAGAAGAAGGCCACGCTGAGAAAACTAACGCTGAAGGCGCTCGGGGTCTTCAAAGATCCGGAAAATGCCTTGGCCACACTTGCCGAAGCGTTTTGTGGTATGACGACCCTGGAGGAACTCGATATGGACATCTGTATGGATCGCCATGGCTTGTAAGTATTTCAAGTGCACTTAATGTCTCGAGTAAAAATGTATCTGGGTCGCGGACATACGTAAACGGTGCATTTGGAGCGGCAGCGCTCTAAGTGCGCCTGTTACACCTGTGTCTTATGCCACATACGTATGCAAGTTATATATATATATATATATATATATATATATATATATATATATATATATATATATATATATATATATATATATATATATATATATATATAGGTCATTCTATATCAAGTGTACCAGGTCAATTTTCGACCATCTGCGATCATGCTGAAAAAAAATTGTGCAGGTATATGTGAGAGGTAGTTATTGAAGCATATTTCGCAAAAAAATCTTGTGTTGCCTAGAAGGCGCTTCGAACTTTGGGCACCTAGAGTTCCTGTATATGCTCCCTACGGGAGCAGAGTTGCGCATAGGTCCGCCATCTTGCCTCGCTAGCAACCATAGCTATGCGGCGAAGCCGCACTCCGTTTTTGCAGGCGACTTGCTTAAGCCGATCGCCAGTCGACGTGCCTGGCGTGTCAACGACCGGTGATGAAAGAAGAAACACCTGCTTTCGGGACCGTGCCATGGTAGTACAAAAGCGTTTTTTAGTCTATCCGGTAACAAAAAGGCGTATCGTGGAGCCGAAAATGCCGAAAACATGCGCCGCCGCTGCCGCCACGTCAAGTGGCGCCAGCTATGGAGGATAAAGAACAACTGACAAACACGTAATATATGTCCTCCGAGCTTCCGGGAGCACCCAACGCCACTCGCTTAGCCTAAAGCATCGATTATTTCAGCATGTTTTTCGAAAACGGCGCCGAGTCGACGTAAATACTTTGCTGCCGAAGCTTAAGGACATGAATCTAAAGCAAATAAAAGCACCAGTTCGTAGCTAACGGGCTACAGAGCACACGACGGTGGCTTGATAGATTCCGGGTGGACGGCAACCGCTTTCGGCGGCGCGGCCATGTTTTCCGGGCGTGGCCTGTGCATCAGCTTCTCCGCAATGCATGGTTGCTAGCGGCGTTTCGAAAACAGATGCGCAACTTTGCTACCTAAAGGTAGCACATAGAGGAACTCTATGGGCACCCATGTGAAACTGTGTCGCGCTAAATATTTTATACAATATTACTGGTCTGAGCAATTACTACCAATCTTTCCTACGCGCACACCGCAGCCAATCAGATCAGCAGCCAGGGTGATGTCGTGCGCCCACTGCATGCCGTACTGTTAATGGGCGGTTGAAAACGCGTTTGGCTGAGCCGCAGTAATCTGTGGCGATTCGCAGCTTTAAATCGTTGTAATAAATTACACAGTTTACGCAGAGAACTTTAATCAGTCTATAAATTACCCTTAGGACATGGTCTATTGGCCCAATGTGTTTGTACAAAATCGTCAAAACCGTTTCAGGGTCTTATTGAGGCAACGTGAGCATAATGGAGTTAAGCTTTAACGTTTTCCTTTTTTTTTCATGGACCCTTTTTCTCAGGTTACAGTATTTTTAAAGCCCAACAACATTACCATAAAGTTGAGCGCGATATGCGATGTGAGTCTAATTTGAACGTGCTTTTTTTTTTCAGTGAAAAGATATTTGCAGCATTCGCCAAAGTTGTCGCACAGAACACGACATTACGCTCCCTCGGGCTACTTTCTGCCGTATGTGGGAGCTGCCCAAGACCGGCGCGCGGTCTCATCGGCAGGCTTCTTGACGAAGAAGGTATCGAACCGTGGCTCACAGCACTGCGGAAGACTTCCTCGCTCCAAAAGCTAAAGATTGATTGCAGCATCTTTGCTCAAGAGGCGTTCGAAGAGTTCCTCGCAGAAGTAGCTAACAGTGACAACCTGCGGTCTGTAGTTCTCACTGCCCATCCCGCGGACACAAGCCTCCTGGACTTATGCTGGGCGCTGAGAGCGTACGAACTATGCAGTCGTGTCAGGATTGCGGACCACCATGTACAACCGGAGAGCGTGCCCTACATCAGTCAGTGCGCAGAGATTACCAGAGTGTCTGTTAAGGCAAGCCACTTTGCTCTTAATGATCCGTGGCATTATGAAGTATGCGGTACTATGGAGTCAGTCTTCAGCCATTTCGAGCACGTCACGTCACTCCGAGTAAACTGCGACCGCTTCAAAGAACAGCATTTCGCCGCTTTGTGCGCGTACCTGTCAGCATCCTCAGCGCTCACTGACGTCGAGATCACGTTGTGTATCCGCACGCTGGATATGACAGCAGAGCAGTCACGCGACGTTCCTACCAGACTGTCGTCAGCCTTGGCGTCCAACACCAACCTTTGCAGCGTGATCATCAAAGGGCTGCAACTCGGTAACGACGATCTGGCCGCGCTGGCAGATGCAGCTCGCAAGAGCAGGCGCCTCACCGAGTTTCGCTACATGACCCAGTCGGGCAGCACCTTCGACAGCACGTTTGGAGCCGTCAGCACAGAGACGCCCCCGTCTGGTCTGGACAGCCTCGCTTGCGCTGCACTGGTGGAAATACAGGTACTATATGGGTTGCTTATCTTAGTGCTAAACATTGTCTATTTCACCTTCTTAGAGTCGGGGTGCTCTGGTGACCATTTCTTTAACTAGCATATACCATATTACGTCACATGGCGTGAGTGCATGACATACATGACAAGTCATGACATCAATACCGTGGGACATGTATTATGCAAAAAAAAGAAAAAAGAAACATCGCTGATCCCTTTCTCATAGGAATTGGTATAACACGAATGTGTAACGTGTCTTCACAAAGGTAGTTGAACGTTTATTGTGCATTGTTTCGCTGCAAGGGCAAAGGAATGAATGCTGTAGCAAGAAATTGTAATGTCGCGCGAAAAAAGGCAAGCAGCTCGAAACTTCCTGCGCGCTCTTCTCAAGCAAAAAGAAGGACGCACGAAACGAACGCACAAGTATACACGGTACGAGCGCGAACTAGCAACTGTCACAACTGTTACTTTTTTGTGTGTGAGCAGCCTGCTTCTTTCGCAAACGCGGCCGCTGCAGCATGCGAAGTGACCTTCGCGCTCCCTGTAACTTCAGGGCAAACCAGCGGTTAAAGCACAAGACGTACAAACTGCCCCCCATTCCAAGATAAGCGCGCGCACATCGCGACGTGCGCGGCGCCAACTTTTAAAGCCGACCGTCTTCGCCCTTCGCGCCATCTCGCTAGTGATAACGAAAACACGCTGAAGCCACTGGAGCTCAGAGAATCGCCAACGGTAAATGATGTACGGTATATATATAGCTCGCCGTCAGTAAGCTTAACAACGCACGCTCTGTGGCCGAGTCGAGTGGCGCCGCGCGCTGAGGATAGCAGGGGTCATGGGTTCGACTCCCGGCGACGGAACTTTTTCTTCTCATTTTTCCTTTGCCATATGTTAATGTATATTTTATAACGTCATATCCGTGACGAAAATACGCCAGTGCATAACATACGCCAGTGACGGAAATACGTCAGGCATCAAACACTTTCGCGTAAAAAAAAAGTCGGAAGATCCCACGCACTGCTGGAATCGGTGTAATGCGATGCAGACAACGAGTAACTGCATACAACGCAGTATTTGGATTTGACAGAAATCAACGCGTTCATCTGATGCCATGTCGTTGACTATCTAATGTTTATCATGCATGCATGCATCTACAATCTGGTATGTGGCCTGGTTAAGAAACGTGTATTCTTGTATATGCAATGCTTGACCTCTTTGTGTTCGTCATCGAGTAATGTCACGCCTCACCAGATTTTGTTTGTCAAGTTAATCAGACGGCTGCAAGTGCACCGAGACGGGTTACGTAAATCAAGATGTATATGACATATATGTCATTATTTTCATCTCATGACCCAACATTAATGTCATTCATACACTCATGTCGTGTCACAATAAATTATTAGTATATATCCAGTTACCCAAACGGCCGCGAGCACACCTGGACCGCGGCATATAAACTTCCAGCGAAAAAATACGCAACACTTAGGGAGGCACACACACGCACACAGCGCTGAACTCACAACTGATTTATTACTTTGAACGCAAGGCCCTTTTATGACGGTGCCTCTAACATTTCTGGAACAATTTGCTCGCTGTTCCTGCCTATGTCAGCGCCTATTTCGAAAAGGGGGGCAACAGCCTCAATCTGACAGGTTCTGCTGACAGGTTCTGCTGGTGCTCTCTAAGAAGGACCTTAAAGCAGCTGCCCGTTTGTCCGACAGAGCAGTTGCCTCATGAGAGTGGCGTGAAGTACACAACTCCTTGCTCACATGGCACAATAGATGGTGATCTTTTGTGCCGTGTTGTGATTTTTTGTGCCGTATCTCAGCAGGCCCTAACTTTTTCTCTCTAATAAGGAAATACGCTAGATACAGCGTATCCCTTTTCAATGGGTTCTTTTGACCCCGTTTTTATATATTTTTTATGTTTGTTTTTAATCTTGGTCTTGTGCAGCTGCCGTGACTACTCTGCCAAAGTGTTCACGGTTTTCAAGTGTAAAAAACCAAACTTTTTATTGCTGTGCTTACAGAAATTGACACACCGCAACGCCAGTCGTGTGTCGGCAGCGGCCCGATTGGTGTTGGGTGAGAGCGACAGCACCGAGGCCTCTATGGGCATCGAGCTCTTCCACGACCACCCGTACCTGCTGGAGCTGGTGAAGGACGGCGCTCATGTAGACACCGACGAAGCCAAGGCGATGATCAGAAAAGAGCGGAAGAAGCTGCGAATGTACAGTGTGCACAAGTTCATGAGGACTGTCGGCGTCGTAGCCTGGTCGGTGGAGTGCCATCCGCGGCGTGACGGCATGATGCAGCTCTCTGACATTAACGAGGACTGCTGGTCGTTGATCTGCAGCTACCTGAGTCTCGGGGACGTTTTGGAGACAGCGGCGGCGCCCCTGGTAGGTTGAAAGGCAACAACTTTAGCAGTGCTTTTGTCTGGAAAGTAGCGAGATATTTCTAAGTTATTGTTGTTGATGATGACGAGGAGGATGATGATATGTGGTGTTTAGCTGTTCAAGGGACAGATCTGGCAAAGAGTGCCCAAACGATAGCCATGAATAAGTATAACATTGGTTTACGTAGTGTGGTTGTATAGGGGCCTAGAAATCACAGCTCTGAAGAGCTTAACATTATCTGTCAAAGTTAATCGTCACGAAAAAGAATACGTAAGATACGCGAACAAAAATGACGAATGCTGACTGCACCTGTGTGAGCATGTTTCAACACCGTTCCGGTGTGTGCATGTTTCTTATGTATTCGTCTTCTGTGCGACTTAACTTTGCAGCGTGGTAACTTTGTTTCCTGTTTGCAATGCTTGAAGTTAGGGCACGCTGAAGAAATTAACACAGCGGCGCTCAGCAGTGCTTTACTGAGGGTGAAACTCTTCGGTGTGCACCCGTCGAATCGTTGCACTATCCAACTTCAGTTACGCTGTACCAACACGCCCAGTCTTCAACCTTTCCTGCAATAGCAATTTAACCACCGTTGTGTTTGTCCACAATGACTCGGGAACTTCTGTATGAAGCCTGCTGTGAGACGCACTTTATGAGCGATTGTTCAAGCAGCTATGACTCACGTCACTTTCGCTAAAGCCTTTTGTTTCGTGTATGCCTCCACGCTAGATTGACGACACACGTTTCTGAGATTGCTCTGGCTAGGAAATCATTTGCTAACGTAGCGGCATTTACCAAGAGTGACGTACGTCTGCCATTTCCATTGCTTATTTCTGCATTGCGATCGGTTATTGTTGTGGTTGTCCCCCATGAACAGCTCGCAGCCATTTCGGGAGATTGGTGAAAAATGCGGTTTTATAAAACTGTAAATACTTAATTATGAAATAGAAGAAAGAAATAATTGTCCGTAATCGAAAATGCATTTAAGATAGCGTGGTGTAATTCGGCGATGGTTGGTTGGTTTGCGCGGTTTACGTCCCAAAGCGACGCAGGATATGAAAGACGCTGTAGTGGAGGCTCTACGCGTAATATTGACGACCTGGGTTTCTCTACCGTGCACCGACATGACACAGTACAGAGGCGTCTATCCTTTTGCCGCCATCGAAATGCGACCGCCGCGGACGGTGTCGAGCTCGCATCTTTCGGGTCAGCAGACGAGCGGCGTAACCAATCATCGGTCGCTGAGGCCCACGTAAACTAAAGAGTAAGGTGACTTGCCAGAAACGAATTCGCAATTCGTGTGAATTCTGCAAAAACGGAAGCCTTCCGGAGTCACTGAAAGGTTGCGGGCAGCAGGGATCGTTGGGGCACTGGGCTGAACAAATCTCTACCACGAGCTTTTTTATTTATTTATTTATTTATCTATTTATTTATTTTATTTATTTTTTTACGTCGCCTCTGAGACCCGGTTCGTCAGTCCGCAGATATTAGAATGTTAATATACGGAATACAGCAGAACAGAGGAACACCGACGTGCGAATGTCACTACCAAACACCGAGGTCGACGATTAGCGTCGCCTGCACAATTTTCTTTTTAGGTTTCGGTACGTAAAACTCCTTAATATTGTTACATTTGGTCCCTCCGAACAGTTGCCTGCTCGCAAAACACATCGCGACACGTAGGACTCCGCATGCGAGCCGCTCGTGCGGCAGATGCGCAGATATTTCGACGAGTTCGGTATAATTAAATTACCAAATCATCAAAATGTGAAAGCGCGGGTGTGGGATCAGCTTAAGCGATATTTCGCTAATTTCTCCCTTTGTCAGTGTAGAAGGTGGATAAGGAATGAATCTTATTAAGATGACGTCTTTTTTTGTTTTGTTTTTTTCTCTTGCACAGTGGATACGGCCCTCCCAGCCGATGAAAACCAAGCGGACGGAAACTGAAGGACAGCCCAACACGTGCCGTCGACCTCCCTGGTACCTCCGGCCCTAGTCTGCCATGCGCCGACTGATGCACTTACTGAAGAACCGGCGTCGAAGTCTGGACATTTGAGAGCCTAACTTTACGAAGAACCTTGTTTTTTTTTCACTATTCTGTTTCCATGTTTCAATAGGACCTTACACCCTAGACATAAAAAAAAGCTTGCAGAAGGGTCATTTCTCGACATGGACCGCTCTGCACGAAACCATAATAACGAACCGGCTGCAGTAATGATCGTACCCGTGCTGACATAGCGAAGCCCCAAACTGTTGTTATTTGCATATCTTGCCCACTGATCGACGTACCGAAAATAGGCTCAATACGACAGAAATATTGTTCTCCATCTGAAAAAAAAAGAGCGCTCATTTTTTTTTGCCCCATTCCTAAGCATGATGGCTTGTGTTGCTTTGAATTGATACAGAAAAATAAAGACTAGTCCATTTTTTTTTTCAGAGAAAAGTGTTTCTTGCTGGGGTGTACACCATAATGTCTGTCACAGTAGTGACACAGGGAGCCCGACGCCTGTACCACTAGGCGAGCTACAAAACAATTGGTGTAGATTGCGACGTGATCTGGGACCGGACCGATACACCGGAGCACACTTTTCTAGGATAATGACTGGCTGGAACTTTGGAGTTCGACTCTTGGGCTTCCACTGTGCATTTTAACACCACGTTTTTATGCGAGACCAAATGTCAAACGCTGAGCGAAACTGTCTTTACTCTACGAAGTTGAGCAGTGTTTTGAGCCCATAGCTTGTAAAAACACAGCAGAATTCTACGCGTGCAACGCAATAAGCAAGTGATTAATTGGCTGGTTATATAGAAGGCCCTCGCCTGCTCTTGTACTTGCTTGAAAACACTACCGTGTTGCCAATATTGACAAAAATAGCTGCATAATATTTAAGCGCTGTTCATAGGTGGTACTGATATCTTTATGAATGCTGCGACATCTAGGCAACAATAGAGGTGGTAACATTGGCACCCAGATAGCTCAAAACAGATAATTGACGTTTTATAAACGTTTATCCAAGACTATAAAAATCTGTAGAAGACGTCACGGAATCGAAGCTAGGGGTCTAGAAAACGTCCTATATCTTATGTCTGGCTAGAATCCGTTTTTAAGACCATTTAGAAAACGTTTTAAAAACTTCGCAATAAATCCAATTCTGTCACCTATAAAGCGTATTTGAGAATACCTAAAATATCCCATTGCATTGTCTTTGAAAAGATGTTGTTAAGACGTCATGAAGGATGTCTTTTGTTTTTGTGCATGCAATTAGTGCCCGTTTATAGGAGAGAGAGAGAGCTCATGAACTTCACGGACAAAAGGGGTTATGTAATTTAATATGTAAAACAGGAACGATTTCTGTACCGCATAGAAACGTAAAAAACACGTAATGAGATATCGCATGCGACTAGATAACATTATACGGAAGCGGGAAAAAATATATATATATATCACGATAGTTACAAATGCAACTATATAGTATCCCAACCTTCAAGAACACAACTTAAGGACAGCTTGTCGCACGATTCATGATCAGCAAAATTGTTGTCAAACAACTAACAATAAAACATGACAAAACTTAGGATCTGGCATCCATTCTGCAATATTTGAAGGGACTGTCTACCGCTCGGAATTGTTTTTCTGCTTATGGCGAAAAAGAGAAGATCGTTCATCACATCGGCGGTAATGAGCATGCTTTTGTCACATGAAAAAGGAATTATAATATTAATTTTATGTTGAAAGTCGACAAAGAATGACCGCTAGCGTCACCCAACAGTGATGTGGTTCAGTCTACAGGCAGGTACAAGAAATCCTCGCAGGTGGACTCATTGTGCTTAAAAACAATGATGTATAATTTGAAATTGTATTTTACGCGCTTGAGGCAGCCTTAGGTTGCGCCAAAGTAATTTTTGCTTTTTTTCATACGCGTGCAAAGAGGTTCCCGGTGGTGCGTTCGCCCATAGAGTTTCCTATAAATACACTAGAGGGAACTCTGGCGCTAGTGTCTATGGGAGCTGCAACGCACGGCGCTTCAGCCAGCATGGGAATGATGGTATAGTACACGGATTTGTCAAAACTTCGTTCTTTCGGTTCCGTTTGGCTTCGCGTGGCCTGGAGCCGCTTTCTGGCAAGATGAAAAGCAGCAAATGTTTAACAGTTCCACTTCACCACCCAAACCTTTTAGGCCCACCAATTTCAAATCGGTTCGCGAAGTTCACGATGATCTATTCTTTTATCCAAGACGCCAGCGTCACTCGGGGTCGACGTTACCGGTGACAGTGGCCGAAACGTCCACTTCAGGACATTCCAGAAATCGGCAGCATCGGTGCCGACGCCGGAAGCGGTGCGATAGACGGAGAACCAATCAGCCAGCGGCTAGGCAGCGACTTCCGCTACGTAACGGCATCGTCGCTGTTGCCAAAGTGGCTGCCGCCCGCCTCGGATCTATTAAATCGTCGCCGTGCTCGGTGTGACCCGCAAGTTCTCAGATGATGCTTGTATTTGACTTAGTTTGTTCCTCAGAAGCTTCGACATCAAGCGCTCGGGATTTTTTCGAACTGTTTCCGAGTGCCATCCTCAAGTTCATCGGTGGGCTTAGCAGGCCTGAGTGTATTGGCCGAATACGTGGCCTCAAAAATGTGCGACAACTTCAAGCTGAGAGACCATATATTACGAGTTTGTGGTTCTTATTCTCAATTGCTGGCGCTAGAAGTAAAATAAAGAAAACTTGCCTTTCGGCGGCACTGCGACTCGTTTCCTTCACTAGAGAACTGCAAGTTAGACATAAAACCTTTAATGAGGAATATTTCTAGTTGGTCCATTGACGGACACCGCACACTGCTTTCCGAGGTGTCAGGTTCATTCCCTTTGGATCACAATGTGTGACGCTGGGCTGGCGCTGGCCTCAGCGCTTTCCATGTGGTTGGCCACCCTCTCTGGCGGCGTTTATGTCATGACGGCGAGAGACGCAACGCCAGGAAACACCGGCAAAAAACGGTGCACGTGGTTCAGCCTGTACAGTTCGTTTCACAAGGGCGGCGTACCATTGTTGCTGGAACAGACCAACTATTCCGCTCGACTGCGGTGGTTTTTCAGGCTCACTAAATAAAGCTGGAGAAACCATGGTAATATACTTTATCTGACAATATGCGTGTTTTAAACGACCACTACGGTATTTGTTTTATTATCAAACAAAACGTGATGAAGCCTGCAAAAACTGCACGCGGTTTCACTTTTTGACTTTCACTAGCTCTACAATCGTCTTCGCCTCCACCAACCAGTGTTGTGGGCATTCATCACACCAATAGAAGAAGACCCAACGCATATAGAAAAATCCTGTTTTAAAATTGTCTACCCACTTTCCAGAGAAACCACTGCAAGGTTGGTCACTTCAGACACGGTACGCTTTTTATTCCGATACAACACAGAAAAAGAAAAGCGATGAAGGACGGTAAACAGTCCCTTTAAGCATCGTCTCAATCAGCTCTACTGAATGAAACACTGGGAGAGAAATTGTTGAAGAGAGTATGTCGCTGATGCCCACGATTCGGCAAGGGGACTAGTTTCCGTCAGTGCCCTACAAAGCCTCCCCGTTGAAACGTTTCCTCAACGCTTCATCTTCCGCTGAACTTTGCTCTTGTAAGAAGGCGAGAGAGAGAGAGAAGGAAAAATTGGGGGACCCCTAAGTTTTGCTTTTAAGAGTTCAACGCGATGTCCTGTCCATAGTGCGTACTTCAACTACTTAGTGCATACTTGCTGTGCACCCACTACATGGTGTTAAGGGAATACGCGCAGTAACGTCTGTGTCTTTTGTAGAGGTTGGCCGATATTCAGGTGTTGTGACGCCCGATGGCAATAAACGCTTGTACCACGCAATATCATTCCGATATTACATGTTGTATGGTGACGTATGTATACAGGATGCATGTGTTTGTGAAGCAAGAGTTATTTTCACTGCATTTCCAAGCAGAGAAAGTTATCGTCAATGTATTTACAAGCATAAGCGTGACATTGTGGTAGAACACCTGCTTGTCCCGCATACGGCCTGGGTTCGATCGTCACTCGCACCCGGCAATTTATATTATTTATTTTATTTTCATATTTCTTGATTTTTCGGTCACGGACAAGATGGTTTTTCGCTCATTACCGCCAGCGCCAGAATTTCTGCGAAACGAGCTCTTTAACGCTATCGCGTTAATACAGGATAGGCAGGGAGGTTAACTAGAGTCCAGTTTGCTGCCCTGCTGCCCTACTCAGGGGGAGGGGAATGAGGGAGTGGAAAATAGAGAGAGAGACACATTTCACAACACACACAGAGAACAGCGTATCACGGGCGCCCGCTGAATTCTGTTGCCTTGATGTACTGCAGAAGCGCTTGTGTGGTTTTCTGGGCTGTTGTGCTGTGAAGCCAGACTCCCAAGATCTTTCCTTCAAAGCAAGACCGACCATAAGGCCTCTTGCACTGCGGTGGTTTTTCAGGCTCACTAAATAAAGCTGGAGAAACCATGGTAATATACTTTATCTGACAATATGCGTGTTGATGCGATGCCTTTGAAATTGGGGACAGCGGCGCAACAGATTATTGATAGTCTCTACATTGTTGCGGTTATCGCTCATTGATCAATCTGTCATACCAGTGGAATAGCTGAATGAGCTACAAGACGCTACACCGAGTTACATCCACACAGGATTGTAAGCATGAAAGAAGGCGTGCAAAAAGAACCCGAAGTGTGTGTCTTCGTTTTAAAACAATCGTTTAGTAGTGCTACTTTAAGACCACAGTTTGTGGAAATCAATTCCAATATGTTGAAAGCGCTAATAAGAAAACAAAACTGCGAAATAATAATTGCCCTATCAAGCCAACAATACGCAGTACAAAAAAAAAAAAAAGAACGTAAATGTCTTGGAAAATCACTGTTGGTGACTGTTGGAAAAGTTTCTTCCAACATGTCTATGTTGGAAAATTTCTCACGGAAAAAATGTTGGTCAAAGGACTCTCGAAAAAAAAAATTCGTACGAAGGGTCATGTACGGGCCGCGGGCCGCTATCGAGAGGTCGGCGGGCCACGTGTTTGAGACCCCTGAGTTAATGTATATCTTGAAATTGCCTAATGAGGCGGCCAAGAGAAAACGTAGTCATTTGACAGAAATTAGGTTAACAAATGTATCTACAGCTGCCGCTCATGTTCATTCGAACGTGAACGGAAACCGTGGCCTGCATTTACGTTTGGACAACTTGATCATGTATGCTGAATAAATAACGCAGTAACATACTGATGAAACATGTCGGCCCATGCAACCCGTGACGCAACCTTCGCAACACGTTTTTTTCATTTGTCATGGTTCTCATATACAGAGCGCAAATGCAATAGAAATGAACCTTCCTTCAAAAACGACAGTATCCAGTGTTTATACAGAGTCCGAAAATCCTAAGAAAAGTAATCGCACATCAACGTAACCACGTCCGTCCTTCCGACATAGAAGAAAGGAAATTGCGAGAGCGTCGCGCGCAGAAGCTGATGAGTGCATTTTTCTGCAGGGAATCTTACGGGACCTAACCGTCAGTCAGCGTAACAGTCGCTCCACAGAGGCATACTTGAATTCGGGTCCACTATAGTTTCACACGCAGCGAAATATAGTTTCTTCACAGCTGTGTTCATACCCTCCATGAATCACGACAAAAGGACGAAACAAAACAAAATAGGGCATAACCGGCGAGCGCGACCGCACATGCGAAATCGACGAGCTTAACTAACATTGCAGAAGAAACCGTCACGTGTATGGATTCAAAGTCAGCGCTAAGACCTTCATGAGGAAGTTATAGACAGTCATCGCTGAGGGCAAATTACGTAAGGTTTACAGGTTAACGAACTCTGAAGTCTTCATGATTGCTGATGCTATGTCGACACCGAACGCCTTTATCCTTTTGCGCGTTACTTTATTTATCGCAGTGAGAGCTAGATGGCGTACGCAGGCTCGAGCTCAAATTTCAATTCGCGGAGGTTCGTGCATGCCCGTGCATGCATGGACCGAATGACGCACGACCTCCTGCTCGGCGAAAAAACGTCTTACAAAGTGCGTCACGTCAGAAACAAGAGATATAATACGGTTTTTATGGGACGTGTTTAGAAACGTCGAAATGGGTTTAGAATCCAACAAACGTCTAGAAATATCCCCTTTGCAAGACGTTGCAGACAGAAATGGCTTTTGAAAAGTGCGTTTTCTAGACGTAACCAAAAAACAGATATAAAAACGGCTTTTCCGGGACATTTTTAAGACGTCGAAATTAGTTTAGAATCCGTTTTATTCCATCTATCGCTAAAATTGCCGTTTTCTAGACCATGCGTGCTACCTCGGCATTACCAAGTGATATCCCCAAACTGCTGAGCCACTGTATTCTAAACGCATGAAGATACTGAGCATGTGAACAAGCGCATGATCATAGCAAATTGCTCCTATTATAACCAAATAACTCGTCGTATATGACCGGCCTCTATACAGGTGTAACGCCATGCGATGCGAAAAAGGACAAAGTTCAGGCAAATTATTGGCACTCTCCGCCATTGCCGCGCTGGCTGAACCGCCTTGCTTACAGCTCCCAAATGGGCTAGCACCGGAGTTCGCTCTAGCAATTATTATAATCTTTCTGCAACCAACTGAGTACATCTTCATGGCGCTAACGAGTGCCGGCAGGTTGCGCTGCCAGCCCTCCGTTTCAGCTAATGCATTACTGCATTAGTCTCGACTAGCTTCCCTGTGTATGAAGCAGCTTGATGGAACCATAGAGTTTCCTATAAATACACTAGAGGGAACTCTGGCGCTATAGTGTCTATGGGGGGCCGCAACACACGGCGCTTCAGCCAGCATGGGAATCATGCATGGGTAGTACACAAATTTGCCTAGTCTTCGTTCTTTTGGCTGCGTGTGGCCTGAATTCGCTTTGCCGCAATACGAAGTTCTGCAAAGGTTTGGCAGTTACGCTTCACCACCTTGACCATTTTAGGCTCACGAATTCAAATATGTTCACGAAGTTCCCAACGGTCCATTCTTTTTTTTCCGAAACAGAACGAAAGCGCAACAATAAACAAAGCCACAAGTGCGTTCGAAGCCGGAAGCACGAAGACTAGGCAAATTTGTGTACTACCCATCATTCACATGGTGGCTGAACGATCGCAGCGCCAGAGTCACCTCTAGTTAATTTTAGGAAACTCTATGGGACGGAACACTGTATAGTCTCAGCTAGAGTTCCTTGGTGCGCGCGTTCCTCCGCTTTAGGATGAGGACAAATGCGACCTAAAGCCTCTCTGGGGTTTGCCAGGGAGCCACGGGCAAGAAAATGGCGGCATCAGGAGGCGACTTCCGGCGATTTTGCACGTGAAAGACGAAGCACGCCCCATATCCCGAGCACTACATCACAAGCACGCAGTTATGCGCAGCGGTTCCTTGCTTTGAAATGGTCGATTACATACGGAAGTCGGACAGTGTCAGCGCGGTGGAGCCTTGATTGACCGACGAGGGTGGCGAACTGCGCTTGTTGGTCAGTCATCGTATAAAAAAGTTATCTGGGGAACGCAACAAAACATGGGCTCAAGAAGAAAACGAAGAGGACGAGACAGGCGCTAACTTTCAACAAAGAAATTTCATTTCCTGGATTTGTCAAACCTTCACAGACCAAAAAACAAGAAAAAAAACACGAGAACTAAAATATCACTTTGAAACACACGCGTATTACTGCATGACAATCAGAAACGCGGAATGATGCAGAGCAAAAAACGCGTATGTATTAATGGAATTCTCAAATATTCGAGCTCACTTTTGGACATTGACACTTTTTTGACACATTGGTCAGCTGCCGAAACGATTTGTGCACTTTTTATTACTAATCTCAAGCTCTTGTGCTTATACAGTGAACTTTCAATTGAGTGTACTTCATAGGACCCAAGAAAATATTTCGCTTAATTGAAAGTTCACTAAGAGAGAAGAAATGGTAGAGAGGAAAGGCAGGGAGGTTAACCAGTCCAGGATGACTGTTTTGCTACCCCTACACGTGGGAACGGTATGGGGGAAATTGAAAGAGGGAAAGAGTGGAACGGAGAAAGAAAAATAGTACTTAACACAACACACACACGCACACAAACACGCAGTCGGTCACAATCCATCACTCTGGCGTGGTACACGACATCACTGTCACAGCCGTTTGTCCAAGTCCGTTTTTCTCAGAAACCGCAGTAGTTCCTTGGTCGCCTTCAGCTGCGATGTCCTCTGTCGACGACATTGACTTGCCAGTGATTGTCGTGCCAGTGATTGTCTCTGAACATTATAGACCGGACAGTCACACAGGATGTGGCGTAATGTCTCCTCGCAACGACAGGCATCGCAGAGAGTGTTGTCGGCCATTCCAATGCGGAAAGAATAAGACTTCGTAAATGCCACACCTAACCATAAACGATAAAGCAATGTGGCCTCTCTTCGGCGGAGTCCAGTTGGCATATAGAGGTGCATCAAAGAGCACAGGCGGTGTTGACGATTGTTCTGGTTGTACTGGCTGCTTGGTGGGCACTAAACTGAATATTCACTAGAATACGGAACAGCATTGGGGACAGCAGAAATCAAGTCAACGTGTGAAATGCAATTTGTTTTGAAAATAATTCAGCAGTTTTCTTTTGTACTGGTGCCATTAAAGCGCAAGAAGAGACGAAGCAGTTCAGAGAGCCTACACTTCTGCGCACTATCACTGGCACAGCTTGGTGCTGTGACACCAAGTCTCGCAACTTTCTAATATCCGTTCTTTTGCTGCACTAAAAAGAAACAGGGGGGACGACACGAGAACACAGAAGTGCGCAAACTTGCAACTGTTTATTTGCGATCAAAGCACGTCATATACATACACAGACATGAAAGGGTGAGAGGCAGATAAAATCATGACGTAGAACATGAAAAAGCGTAAAAAAATGAGTGAGGGTGACCTGTGCAAATCTATAGATTTCATGAAGACGCGTGTGGATTGACGTAATGGTTGTCTATGAAATTAAAAGCTGGGTTTCCCAGAGCCACAGAAGGAGAGCTTACGTATGTTGAATGATCATTTTTTTTGCATGAAGTAGGCCTCCATGATTTCTCGCCCTTTTTTCGATTTACTGTGTTCCAAAACCTTGGTATCGCTGAACATAGGCTTACACCCGCAACATGCGCAATGCGCTGCTAAATGCCCTGGAGACTGTAGCATTTCAGTCGCGTATCTATGTTCTCTTAATCTGATGTTTAAGCATCGTCCCGTCTGCCCTATATATGATCTTTCGCACATAAGGGGGGATCTTATACCCTATAGCCTCGGCTAGAAAGAGAAGATTTTACGGTGCCGAGAAGCGTCCGAAACCGATAAGCATGGATTATAATGGCTGTGAGACGGCTTGACTTGGATCGGAACGTGCGCTCACGACAGTCACGTGCTCGTGACGTTAAGCGCGACACGCCCCCGTGTTTATTTGGAATGCGTACAAAATCACGCCACTAATCAACCTTAAAAACGAAGCATCCACCCTTATCGCGATAGAAAAGAGAGGCGATATATTTCGGTGTGAACAGCTTGATGTCTGTGGTCGTGTATGCAGGAGAGAGGGAACGAGTAGAAGGGAGGCGTGCGAGCGACAACGCACTGCGAGAACGAAAGGGTAATTTCACCTTCTCTCCCTTTCTGAAATCCCCGAACCAGTCATATTTTACAGATGAGCACTGTCCAGCCTCTTTCCTTTCTGCTTCTTGCTCAGGCTCTGAGCCGCGTCCCCACATGGGTGACACAAAACAGGCGCTGCGCCGTGCTCCCGACCGGGCTGCAGAAATTAGGCGCCTTTTCCTTCTTCGAACCACAACCACCACCACACAAAAAATAGCCTCTCGGTAGAAAGTCGTGGCGTGCTCTTGTCACGGCGACCCCCTTGGAATTTGGACGTTTGCTTCAGTGATCTCCTAGATAGCAATGGTAGACGTGGTCTAGTCATCACTCCTGCTACACACTGCCTGCTTGGAAACATACGTATGACTTCGCGTTTTGCGCCTCGGTCTTTGGATGTGCCGTGTAAAGAAGACAAGTGCCTCAACACATCTGGAAACTCGAAGGTGAGTCACTTCGTGTTTTTTTTTTCTTCTTTTTTTCCTGGGTAATCTCGGGAGAGATTGAACATGCGTCTATGTCCGCTCGGTATTTTTGTTTTGTCTGTTGCTCTTATCTTATATGCTACGCAGGGATATTCAAAGTGCACGGAACTGATATTTTTGTACCCGAGAAACGTTCTCGGCGCCAAAAAAATATTTGAAGGTGGCTGTGCGGCCGTCCCGCCGTTGCTTGCCGCAGTTATTTAGATTTCACGGCCTTTAGTAACGCGAACTGAAAACGCTGTGTCGAAAGCCTGTTCTGGTGGTTTCAGTACACATCACTGTGAATTACTTCAGCACTTGTATGCTGTACACAACTGAAAAATAATGTTAAAAAATTGCAAACAATGTACAAATCAGAAGAGCTTGCTAAATATGATGCGTCCTGGCGCGCTTTCTGTTTTACACACAAGCCTTTGCAGCATTCCTGTGGAAGATTGTTTTTGTACACGTAACGCAAAAGCAGAAAAAATCAACACACGAGCTTTTTTTTCTTATCTTGAAAAATAAAACAATACAAGCTCCGGTCCCAATTTTAACATAAATTAAGAGTCCCACTTTTTACCAAAACAGTGTCACTGTATGTGCTACCTTTAGCTCCCCAAGGAGCCATACGCAGCAACTTTTATTTGTACAGGGAGCATGGGCCGCCAGGGATACCAAGAAAATTGGACGTTCATAGAACACATTCCCCGCGGATTTTTTCAACAGACTCCCCAGGAGCAGCCAAATGAGTTCCTCGGTTGTTGTAAATATCCGTGACCCCCCCCCCCAAAAAAATGCACTGCAGGTGCCGGGTGGCCACGCTCCTTTCTGGTAGCCATCTTCTGCTTTTTCAGCGCATCCTCCGTTTAACCCCGTCACACGAAAGACCGCAGTTAACGCGAACGCGGCTTGCCGTTGCTACGCGGGCTCAGTTGAGCACGCCGATGAAATCACGTACTGACCATGTGGTCCGCAAGATGTTTGCACAATACAGTCCTTCTACACCTCCGCAACAGTTTATTGAATCGTTCCACCTTCGACTACGTAGTCAGTGTTTGTGGTTTCGGCTAGACACGACCAATGTCAATAGCAATTCCTCTCAAGAAACGTAACGATGCTTTTTCGCTAATCCCGCCGAGGACGGAATAATCTTTGTTGCTAGCCGTTGCACGGCGAACGTGGCTTTCGTTCGCAGACTGGAGTCGCGTTCCGTGAAAATCTTCAAACAACGCAAAGCTGCCGGTTCGCATTGTTGTCCACTAAAAGCTGCGTGGCTAATTTACTTCAACGTGCGTCGCTTTGAAAACCTTCCAGGTTAGGAAGATCATGGCGGCAGGCGCCGGCTGCGCGGGAGAGGGAGGGGGGCACAAAGTGAAAAATTTAAGGCTGTTCTGGCGCTACACTGTAAAAGAAAATTACTCCCAGGTGGGAGTAAAACGCCTGTCCTCTAGCGACCCCCCTATTCGGAGTAATTTTTCCTCCGGACCTCCGGAGCAAAGTTCTTACTCCGGCTGGCCGGAGGAATTGCGTGGCACAGCCGGAGTACTTTTCACTGATATTTCGCTCCGGCCGACCGGAGTGATTGCGTGGCGCCGCCGGAGGCACTTTTTACCGGCATTTTGCTCCGGCTGGCCGGAGGGATTGCGGGGCACCTCCGGAGTATTTTTCGTTGCTTTTTCACTCCGGCTACCCGGACTTTTCGCGTGGCACCTTCGGAGTATTTTACGAATGTCCTTACTTCGTCCGGACGGAATTGCAGTGCGATGGATCACGAGTATTCTTTTTTAATTCTTTGCTCCGCTGTTTGTTTATTCTATGCTGATCGTGTCACGCATTGGTTAGATGAAGGAATTATCATGCAAACACTGCAGAGTTACTGTGTATTTTTTCCACAGAGCTATAGCAGATGAAATTCAGGAGAACACTTGCGTTCTTTTTACTTGATTTATTCAAAATATGCTGCAGTTTGTGGCTGATTACCCACCATTTGGGAAAAGGAGACAAGAAGAAACAAATATACAAAAAGCCACCAAAAAAGAACACAGGAAGACAGATCACATGAAATCAGCAGCACTCAAGTTTTAAGCGCAGCATGTTGAAATGAAGTCCAGCATGCCGTAAAACGATGCACATCAAACGAAGGAAGCGTAGCCGCCGGGAACCATCTCCGAAGGACCATCCATCACATTCACTGACGACGCAAGGGTTCAGCTGATTGTTTCCTGCATAATTTATCAAAAACATAATACATGAGAACTGGAAATCATGCCAGAGGCACGAATACTGAGGACACTGAAGCCGCGGGTACTGATTAAATCCCATACCTGTCCATGAGAACACCCATGTTCTTAAACGGACCACACAAAAAAGACAGGACGAGCGCTCAATATCAAGAAGCATATCACATGTACACCGGTGTCAGCCAGCCGCTCCATGTTAAAAACACACCTCCGTGCCGCGGACAAAGTTCAAAACGGGCGAAAATTTTCCATATATTTCTAAATGGATACCTCTACTTCTGCTGACAGATTCAAAAGCATTTTTTTTTCACTAAAATGAGCTACTTTTGGTACTCTCGAAGACAGCATCAGGAATACCTGTCGCGATTAACTTGCCAATTTTCTAAAATATTATAGCTGCATGATTATTACAGTCGCATTTTAGTATGTGCTCATCGTCCTACTTCCAGAATATTAGGCACTTACAGTTTGTATACTTGCGGCCGTTTCTTAAGAAAAACGTACCTTCATTCTGCTTTGCAAAAGAGTCTTCGAGAGAAGTTGGCGTTGTATTTCTTTTTTCTTTTTAATTTGCAGCGCCCGCTCTGTCGTGAAACTTATCGTAATGAACATTTTTCAAAATAGTTATTGCAAAATAGTTATCGTTTCCAAATGAACAGGCTCGAGCACAAAATAAAGTTCACTCCTACTTAACGAAATAAATTAGTAATCAAAAGTACAAGCATTACGCCACCTATGCCAATTGCGTCATCAGTATAGTACACTGACAGAAATGAGGGGAAGTGGACCAGTTTACTCAACACACAGGTCCGTGAAGACGTCCGGCAGGAGGCCACGGATGGTGATGCCCACCGATGCGTCACGACGTGTGCACCAGGATTCAAGGAATTTTCTTTTCCTTCTGTTCACAGGCCAGCGTCGTTGCATCGTCCAGGTCAATGCTATGTCTCGTCTTCGCGCACTGTTCGTCAGAGAAAGATAGAAAGAAGTGTCTTATTCTCAGAGAGATATGGGACATGAAGGCGAACATTTTGACAGTTTTACCTGCTTGGTCGGGGAAATTCAACTCACCCCTTCTCCCCCTCCTCAAAAAAAAAAAGAAAAAAGAAAAAAGACTGCATTCACGGCCATGGCAGCAGGACTAAACACAGAAGAAAAAAAATGCTGCAGCGCGTAGTTCTCTCTCCCATCAACGCAGAAAAGACTGCCAGTTTCTCAAGAAGGTGCCCTCTTTTCTTTTTTTTTTTCTTTCACTACCATACCCCTCCGCCCAACGATGGTGAGCGGTGCTCTCAAATGGGTTGCAGAAATAAGCGTGAACCAACCTCCCCATCCAGACAAACATCGCGCGGCCCACAACACGTTCTGCAAAGCAACCCCACCTTCCTTTCGCATTCCTCGTCACTGGCACTGGTCTCGTCAACCCCTTTCCCCCTCTTTTGTCATGAAAGCACCACGTCCGCCGAAGGGTCAATTATACTTCTAGATTAATATCTCAGATACCACTTATACAATCAAAATAATTTTTTCACCAAAATGAGTACGTATATGCGTTCTAAAAGTCTTTACCAAACACATTTCCCTAGCCCAATTCGCTAAATTTAGAACGAATTAGCGCTGATTTCAGTTATTCCTGTTTTATTAATTCAGTTTACATGATAAATCAAAATAATTTATACGTAATGAGAGGCCTCGACTTGGCGTTTATTAATATGGAAAGCGACAAATATTACCGTTTATGTATACTGATCAGACCAAAATATCTTTTAACAAATTAGGTTTACTTATAAAAATTAATAACCTTTTATCGAATCTACCCACAACAATGATGTTTTCTATTAATGCATATCTACAGAGAGACAATCAGCGCTCCAAATATTACAGTGGTGTGCTTAAAATTACCGAAGTTATTCATATTAAGAAAGAAAAGCACGTGCTCCAAACAACGCATTTTCAATATTTCCACTGAATTTTTTACTGCCATCTTGCAAAGCTAGCCTTTTCTTGATAACCTACTTGGTTATCAATACAAAATTACTCAATTTTAGCACTTTTTGAAAAGAATAACACAGAGAATTCAAGAAGAACTCACTCACCAGTTTTGCGCCCCACCAGCGACCGCCGGATCGTTCGCCACTCGCGAGATCACAATGTGTCGTTCGTTGCACGGAACCGTCACACGATTAAGGTTCCCACAACTCCCTTCTGTCGATGACAACCTTCGTTGACGCTTGTAGTCGCTTGTGATGTCCACAAGGTGCACAGAACGATTTCCTTTTCCCGAACGCGGGTGAAGGGCTCGCGCAATCCTCGCTGCACTTCGATTCGGGTGGCTTGGCCTGCGACATGTTGGTTTGTGGGGACCGGCCACCCGGCGCCCGGCGAGGCTGCCTACGTCTGTTCTAGCAAGTTTTAGTAAGTTACGTTCCTCCTTTCCCGGTAGTTGACCTTTTTGCCAGTGAAGGCATCCCAACACCGCAAAAGCTTTTTCAAACGTTATTGCGGGGTGGTCCAGCTTCATTGTTGCCTCCCAGCCTACGCATTGTTAACGAGATGCCTGTCGTGCGGGGGGGGGACGCTTTGTCACTGGAAAGGAGGAGCTGTACCCGCACTGCGCCGGAGTATTTGCGGAGCATCCACGGATCATAAGTGATGCGCCGGAGCACTTACGGAACATCCAACGGAGAAAAATCAGGGAACTCGTCCCGTTTCCCTCCGTCCATCGCCCACCGAAGTAAAAGGGTGGAAAACGAATGTATGTGCTCCGGAGGATTCCGGTTTGAGTGAGGCTACCGGAACTGAGCGGGAGCATCATCCCCCGAAACCTCTCGGCTGGGTATATTTTCGTTTACAGTGTACTGTCCATCTCGTAAACTCCATTAACGGGTGCCCATATTGCATCATGCGTAAATAGTCCAAATTATGTTGCTGGAGAAGAACTTAGCCCTCGTAGCTTGTATTCGACATAAATAGAGTCTTTTAGCAAGTTGCGAAATACGGTATGCAAATGCGGTACGGTATTACGGTACCGCTGCTCCGGCCGTTCATGCTTGTTGTACTTTTGTCGCTTCTAGTTCCAGTAAACGCACCCCAACGCCACAAACAATCTTTCGAAAGTTACTGCGGGGTTGTGACACGTCGTTGTTGCCTCTCAGATTACGCATTGTTAACGTGAAACCCGTTGTTCGGGTGACAACTCTGGAATGGGGAGTGGCTTAAGCGCAACGAGCGAGAACGGAAGAGCGCCATGGTAATACAGTACCGTAGTTCTGTAACTTGCTAAAACACTTTAATGTATTTCCAGACTTTATTTGTGTCGAGCAAGTGCAGAAGGGAGGGGCTGCTTCCAGCCCCTCTTTCCTGCTGCTCCTCTTTGGAGAGGGGCAACCTACAAAACACTGCTGCGCAACTACAAAAACAGCGTACGCAGTTCGCGGCCTACAACTTCAAAATAACCCTCCATTTTTGAAGACGATAATCTTTCTTGGGATACTTCTTCGCAGAAATTTTGGTCTGTCTGTCTGTCTGTCTGTCTGTCTGTCTGTCTGTCTGTCTGTCTGTCTGTCTGTCTGTCTGTCTGTCTGTCTGTCTGTCTGTCTGTCCATGACCCGATTCAGCTACTCAGCCAAAGTTTAACCACTTTCTCAACGCCCAGCCATCTTGCACAAGTATTTTCATTCATACTTGTGAACATTGTCGATCAAAAAGCAAATGTTACGCATGTCTGAGGAGCAACATCAATACATAAGTAGTCGATGGTATGTTGCCTCTATAAGAAAATACATAGATACGTAATTCTGAAGACCCCAGCGTTTCTTAGGCTGCACTAAAAAAGCGACGCTATACACGAACTGCGACGCTATGCACGAAAAAGCCCTCGGCCGACGATATGTTGCTGCAGCTGGCAGTGGCCCTGGGTTCTGCACAAAATGATGTTTCTCGACAGCACTGCCAGATGGCGTCCATGTCTCACGCAGCGCCTCCTCTATTTTATCAAGGCCAGCCAGATGCGGCCGATTCAACATAGAGAAAGCGCTGTCTGAGGCAAGGCAAAGCCTTGTAGTACGGCCGGCAGAAGACTATCGTCTTTCGACGACATTTGCAGCGAAGCACGCAGATACGCGGCCAATTTACACTCTAAGAGCATGCGAGTTGTCGAGAACACATATTTTGACTGACCAGCTTCTTCAGGAAAAGGGTTGGACACTATCTTTTTTTTCAAATCGCCGCATACCCAAACAGCAAATGTGACCAACCATTTCCACTCTTGTCGAAGTGGGGCTATCGCTCCGTGCTCCGCGTTAAGATGCAGTCTGTGGCTGGGCAGCCGCCAAGGCACTATGCTTTTATGGCTTCCCCCAATAATATTTCCATGCTGGTGCCGGTTACTTTCTTTAGCGTGGAGACGCAATGGTTTTCAGCAGCGTAGGTTTACCGTATGGTAATACCGTACCGTTGTCGTCGGCACGTAGGAGTTTTGCAACTTTCCAACTGCGCAACCTGATCATTGGCATTGATCGCGTACGGTGACGATACGGTGATGATATAATCAGTGTCGGGTAGAGGTCTTTTAAGACTTAAAAAAAAAAATCATGTTCCGAGCACGGCGTTACTGTAGCTCCGTACTTAACGTTGGTAAACGTGCACTGCTGAATTGAACCCAAACATTTTGTGGGGAGAGAAGCGGCGGGCATTTTGGACGTCGGCCACCAAGCTTTGACAGGGCGATGGCAACTTCAGGGTGAGCTGCTTGGAACATCTGCACCGCCTCGCTAGGTGGAGCAGGAGGACATGTTGAAAATAGAGTAGAAGAAGCGGATAGAATGTGCCATAAGCCACTTTGAAGCGTACTGGGCCGTTCGGTATGACTGACAGCAACCACCACATCTCGTTCTCGAAGTAGCCGAGCTGAGCTTGTACACTGTCAATTTTTATGAAAGGGAACACGCGAACGCGTGGCCCGCGCGCTCCGGCGGCTGCTTTCAGCGCCTTCATGCGTGAGCGGGAGCAACCATAGCCTCTTTTCGCGTCATCTAGTGCCGAGCAAAACAACCAGCCATGGGGTGATATGCAGCCGGCTGCAAGATTGCAACCCCCTCCCCCTTGAAGGCGATTATGCAACAGGCCGGGCCCGCGGCGTGTCGTCTGCTGGTTGTAAACTATGCTTGGCACGCGAGCGCACTCGAAACGGGGAAGCTGTGCCGCTTGGCTTTCACGCGTTACGCTTCGGCTGATTTAGTGATTTAGGCGACAGCGGTGCAGCCAGATGAACTTTTCGTGGTGGTTTGCCGTTTTGAAATCCCTGATCGAACATATAAGAAGTAGCAAAATGCGTAGGGGCGTTTCAGATTTGAGCATAATATAAAACGTTTGGGCACTTTCGAAAAGCGGGCTGGCGGACCGGTCCTAACAGGGACTCTCGCGCACGACCTTTGGATTGTCATCAAGGAGGAGTGGGAGATGCTGAGAAGGGACACGTCCCTAAGGGTCGCTTTGTGTGAATTCCTACTAACTGGAGTGACAGCTGTCACGTCCACAAATGGTGACGGTACTAAGTATTGACAAGTATTGCAATGTGGTACTTTTTTTTTTCTCAGTTGATGTCAAAAATAAAACGACAACTGACGTATTTTTTCAGTTTCGATAAACTAATTGAAAATATTTCTTTACACGTTTCATACTCACGTCTTTTACTTTACTTATAAATATCGATGAAAATCACCCGAACCACCACGAGAACTTTTCTCCTGTTTGCTACGCAGCGCCATCTCGCGCTCTCATCACGGGCCCAGCGGCACAGTGCATGAGCATAAAGCGCTGACATACTAGTACTTTTTGTATTGTCAGGCGACACGTTCTCGGCAAAGTGGGATTCTATCCAAAAGGTTCTCCACGGCATTCGGTGAGGGGTTTCAAGACGGCAAACCACCAGGAAAAGCTCACCTCACTGCACCGCTGCCAACTAAACCACTCTAAATCAGCCGAAGCGTAACGCGTGAAAGCCAAGCAGAAGACCATTTCGAGTGCGCTCGCGTGCCAAGCATAGTTTACCAGCAGCAGACGACACGCCACTGGCCCTGCTTCTTGCGTAATCGCTTTGAAGGGGGAGGGGTTGCAATCTTGCAGCCGGCTGCATCGACTCTGTGGGCTGCATATCACCTATGACTGGTTTTTTCGCTCGCCACTAGATGACGCGAAAGGAGGCTGTGGTTACTATCGCTCACGCTTGAAGGCGCGGCAAGCAGCCGCCGGAGCGCGCGGGCCACGCTCTCGCGTGTTCCCTTTCATAAAAATTGACAGTGTACATGCGATGAGGTTAACCCTGACCTCGGGTACGGTCCTGTACTGTACGCGAGGTCAGGGTACATTCCATGCCTCACGCACCAATTTTGAGCCTTTTCTGAGTATGTACGTTGTGACAGCTCGAGTTACGTTTTAACCGCTTTCATTTCCAACTCATGGGGCCACGGTAGTCAAGAAACGGAAAGGCTCTTGACCAATTCCGTACGCTTGCTTCACGCTTCTCAACCAACCAGCGCATGCACGCCAACTTCCCACAGACGGTGAATGTGTACTGATGTTCTTACAGGGCGCTTAAAGTTGAGCAAATTTTTCTCATCATGACGCTTTTAATCTCGGCCCGTTTTGTCTTTCCGTAATATCATCGGCCGCGTTTGTGAATGGAAGATGGTGGCTCCAATGCTGAAACATCAGACGACAGGGGGGACGTACCTGTTTCGTAAACAATTTCTTATTGAAAAAATTTCTGCACCGCTCCATCGCAGTTCCCGCTAGACGAAAACAGGATTTTCTGAAAGCGCAGAAAAAAGTGCTGGCACACCTCGTCGGTTTTCGCAAGCATACTCAGCCTATGGCAGGAGCATTTACGCAATGGTTTTTTTTTCTCTCAGCAATCTTCTTGTTAATGCACGAATAATCGGCACAGCTAGAGTTCCTGTATGTGCTCCCTACGGGAGCAGAGTTGCGCATAGGTCCGCCATCTTGCCTGGCTAGCAACCATGGCCATGTGGCGAAGCCGCACTTTGTTTTTGCAGGCGACTTGCTTAAGCCTGCCGCCGATCGACGAAGCGAGTCGGCGATCGCCAGTCGACATGCCTGGCGTGCCAACGACCAGCGATGAAAGAAGAAACACCCGCTCTCGGGACTGTGCCACGAGAGCACGAACGCGTTTTTTAGTCTATCCGATAACGCAAAGGCGTAGCGTAGTGCTGAATCACATGCGCCGCCACCGCCAAGTCATGTGGCGCCAGCTATGGAGGATAAAAAACAACTGATAAACACGTAATACATGTCCTTCGAGATTCCGGGAGCGCCCATATCGCCGCTCGCTACGCCTACAGCATCGATTATTTCAGCATGTTTTTCGAAAACGGTGCCGAGTCGACGTAAATACTTTGCTGTCGAAGCTTACGGACATGAATCTAAAGCAAATAAAAGCACCAGTTCGTAGCTAACGGGCTAACGGTGACTTGATAGATTTTAGGTGGACGGCAACGGCTTTCGGCGGCGCAGCCGTGTTTTCCGGGCGCAGCCTGTGCATCAGCTTCTCCGCAGGGCATGGTTGCTAGCGGCGTTTGGAAGACAGATGCGCAACTCTGCTACCTAAAGGTAGCATATACAGGAACTCTAGGCACAGCTAGTTGTGAGCAGCGCGTATCACGCCTACGGTTCAACCTTAGTCGCGGAGTTTCCATTGAAGACCGCTGCACTCATATTCTCTCTGCTCCGAAGCTGTCACGTCTGATTTTCAAGAATGGCTCACGGTTTCACGTTTTATGATCAAGTCCATCCAAAGCTTTTCACTGTGACAACGTGTGCGCCACGCTTTTTGTCGAAGGACGATGTCCGTCTGGTGCCAGAAGTGGCCTCTGCTGTTCTCGACGTGGCAAAGCACGTTAGCACTGCGCCGAAAAAACATCAACAGCCTCGACAACATTGGCTGAAGCATGCGGCACCGCATGCTTTCGGACAGATTAAACGCAGTGGAGATACAGGAAGACGTTATCTGTGAGCGACGCGACAAACATTTGACAGCGGGAAACGAGATAAACGGCTCGGGAAATGAGTGAGATAATTTTTTAGAAAGGCTGTTTACGCGCTGTGCGCGTCGCGTGCGGAAGAAGGCGCGTCCATAACGACACGCCTGATGATTAGGGGAATTTACCGTATTTACTTGATTCTAACGCGAGGGGTGACTTTAGGCAGCAATAATCTGGAAAAAATGTTGTCGACGCTACAACCGCGTGAAAACTGCTATTGGAATATTGTCGGCTCTCCCACACGACACCATTGTGGCTTTTATGGAGCGAAGCTTTGGAAAAATCTTACGGAAAACAATTAATGTGTGATAGAGTTTCCCACACTTGAATACTGCATCGGTATGTGCAACCTGCCGTGGTAGTTAACCGGCTAATGTGTTTGTTGCTCCGCTAATCCCTAAGATGCGTGTCTGTTTTCCGGCTATGAAGGTAACAGTTCGATAGAGGCGAAATCCAAACTACTGGCAGATCCCACACATAGTGGGAATCGATTTTATGTGAAGCCTAAGCTAACGAAACAGCCGCGAGGGCGCAAAGACGCAGGCAAGGGCATTGTTTACGCCATGAGGCATGTATGTCTTGATATTGTTGCGTTACATGGCATTCATGTTCCTCATGCGTGACAAGCATGTCATTATTTTCATGTTAAGACCTGCCATTCGTGTTCTTCATGTACTCGTGTCGCGCCACACCGATCTAGGCGCAATTGAACACAGAGAAACGGCCACGAGGGAAGGAAGTGCGCGCCATGTTAATCATGAAGAACATGATACGCATGTCACTGTTTTCATGTCACGCCACAACAGTTTCGACTGAAATGAATTTAACCAAGCGGCTGCGAAAGCACCAATTGTGCGTGATGTTAAGCATGTCGTACATGACACGTATTTGACCTGACATTCATGCTCGGCATACGCTCATGTCCGGTATATATGTCCAGTTAGCGAAACGGTCGGAAGCACATCAAGACAGTGTCATGTAAATCATGCCGTACATGACACGCATGTCGTGATTTTCGTATTAACACCTGTCACTTATGTTCATCATACAATCACGTCGCGCGATGCCAAATTTGTTACACGTCAAGCTAGCGAAACGGCCGTGAGAGTGGCATGTAAATCAGGCTGTACATGAGATGCATTTCATGATTTTCATGCTACCACCTGTCATTTACATTCGTCATACAGTCACGTCGCGCAATACCAAATTTGGTACATGTCAAGCAAGCGATACGGCGGCGAGCGAACCATGAGCGCCGCATGTAATCGTGCTCTACATGACATGAATATCATGTTTTTTTCATTTTGCCACTTGTCATTCACGTTCGTCATAGAGGCACGTCATGAAATACCAATTTTGATGTATATCGCGCCTGCGAACTGGCCGCGAGCGCACAATGAGCGTGACATGTAAGCCATGTTGTACATAAAATGCATGTCATGATTTTCATGTTACCATCAGTCATTTATGTTCGTTATAGAGTAACGTCACGTAATACCGAATTCGGTACATGTCAAGCCCGTGAAACGGTCGCGAACGCACCATGAGCGCAGCACGTAAATCATGACGCACATGACACTCATGTCATGGTTTCTATGTTAGCACCTGTCATTCATGTTCGTCATGTAGAAATATCTCGTCATATCAGTTTATGTATATATTCATTTAATAAAACGGCCCCGAGCACCCCGAGACCATGACACTTTAATCATGCGGTAAATGACATGCGGGTCATGATTTGCACGTTATGACCCGTCACTTGTGTTCGTCATACAGTAATGTCATGCCATACCAATTTTGCTGCGTACTAAGTTGACGACACGGCCGCAATAGCACCAACACTATAGCATGTAAATCATGCCGTGCATGATATGTCATGATTTTCATGCTATGACTTGTTATTTCTGTTCTTCTCACAGTCATGTTACACCATACCAATTTTGGTATACATCCCATTAACGAAATGTCTAGGAGAGCACGAAGTCGTAGGCGGCTAGATATAGATAGATAAGCTCAAAGTCGCCGAAGTTCGCGAAGAAATGCTTCGCATTTAAAGCTACTTTACATTCGAGTTAATATGGTAGTTACGCTGCATACAAAGCCTTTGCTCTGTGTGCAAGGCAGGTTTTGTTGGTAAAGTCAGGAAAACATGTGCCCGAGATGGCTCGCGGGCTCTTAGAAAAGCAGGGGTGAGTTCAAGTAGTAGGCTGCAAACCTCTCTTAAATTTCCCTCACACTTCCCCTCCCCCTCCCTCCAGCGACGCTGAACCGTGCTTCCTGGTTGAGAAACTGGAAAAAAATTTTGAATTAAACTCCAACCAAATTCGCGTAAAACACGTTTCGGAACCAGCCCGGTCACTTCCTCAAAAGGACTGGGGCCATGCTTCAGCGAATCAGACAGCACGTCAGTGACATCAAGAGACAAAACAAAGGATGCAGCGCCGTCGCCGAATACTGCGAGACATACGACCACGAAATAAACTTCGACGAAACGACCATCCTTGAAACTGAGACGCACTGGAGAAGTCGTCGGGGCACATTCAGACAACAGCACAATACCTAAATCGTTCCCTCGGAACCCTCCCCGCTGTTCGATTACACTCCGCAGGAAAGCGGTGGGTGAATGACCGCCGCGAGAATGACTTCAAGGCGCCGCTGAAACGTGGTCATTGTGAGTGACAAGTCACCTGAGTAGTACTGCTTGTGAGCGGGAGGAAGGCTCGCTAGACGTATTCTGTGTCCCCAGATAAAATCTCAGAATACATTTTTCTTGAAGACAAGCTACCACAGCGAAGTTCTCGTGCAGAAAAATAATAAAAAGCGCAGATTTACTCGCATTAGGGGAGACCCACGCCGTGGAGAGGGGCTGCGGTGCCGGGCGCTGCCGGTGAATGTGGGGAGAAAACTCGTTAAGCCTGTTTCACATGCGAGAGACTGAGCGGTGGCGGTCGCGGTGATGAGCGGCAGCGGGACGCGCGGACGCAAGTTCGTTTCACATGCGCCGCTTTTGCGCGATGCCCGCCGCTCTGGAAATGGACGGATGTCATCTGCTACCGCGTCTGCTACCGAGTCGGAGCGAGTACCTCCCAGCGCGCGCCCGCTCCTCGACTCCGCCCCTGCCGTCACGTGCTCCCCACGTCACTGCTCCCCCATTGGTCAGGCGCGCTGCCTCCGCTCTTGGGGCAAAATCGATCGCATGTGAAACAGGCTTTAAGGCCGAACTATATGCAGCGTTTTCCCGGCGTTTTCCCGCCGTTTCGTACGCCGGCGTCACTCGGCGTCGACGCTGCCGGTGACGGTGGCCGAAACGTCCACTTCTGGACGGTCCAGACATCACCGGCGTCAGCGTCGCCGCCGGAAGCGCTTCGCTGAATGGATAACCAATCAGCGCGCAGCTGGCAGCGACTTCCGCTACGTAACGGCGTCGTCGCTGCTGCCAAAATGGCTGCCACCCGCCTCAGATCTATTAAGTCGTCGCCGTGCTCTGTGTGACCCGCAAGTTCTCAACTGATGCTTGTATTTGACTTAGCTTGTTCCTCAGAAGCTTCGACAGCAAGCGCTCGGGATTTCTTCGAACAGTTTCCGAGCGCCATCCTCAAGTTCATCGGTAGGCTTAGCAGGCCTGAGTGTATAGGCCGAATACGTGGCCTCAAAAACGTGCGACAACTTCAAGCTCAGAGGCCATATATTACGAGTTCGTGGTTCATCTTATGCTCAATAGGTGGCGTTACGAGTAAAATAAACAAAAATAGCCTTTCGGCGGCACTGTGACTTGTTTCCCTCAGTACAGAACCGCAAGTTAGACATAAAACCTGTAATCAGGAATATTTTTTGTTGGTCCAGTGACGGATACTTCACACTGCTTTGCGAGGTATCAGGTTCATTCCCTTTGGTCGCATGCGTGACGCTGGGCTGGCGCTGGCCTCGGCGCTTTCCATGTGGTTGGCCGCCCTCTCAGGCGGCGTTGATGTCATGACGCCGAGAGACGCAACGTCAGAAAACGCCGGAAAAAACGCTGCATATAGTTCGGCCTTTACTCGACTGTTCGCCTCTGCGCTGTCCCCTTCAAACTTGCAGTCCGGCTCGTGACGTCACTCAGGAGCGCGCACCCATTTGTGCATGCTTGTATGCATCCTCCTTTGCGCAGCAAAAGCGGTGGAGTACTGACACGAATTCTAAAAATTTTCGGATTCTTGTTTTAAATAAAACTACTGGTGTCTAGAAACATATATAGAGTGTCGTAGTGCTTGGGAATGCATTGGACATATTTTTAATACCGCTGCCATAAAACAGCAATTTCGGTTTCGGTATCGAGGAGGCGGCTTCTCAGTGACGTTTCAGAGCAGTGTGACGTCACGGGAAGACAGCAACTGGCGACGTACTAACGGCAAATCTCATCTGCTCGTGGTGCACGTAAACAACGATGATTGAATTGTCGTCCAATGACCCTGAGAGCGATTTCTGCGATTTAGGCTGCACGCAGGACGCAGAGCTCGCAATCTCAGGAACTGTCTTGACTCGTCGGGATAATGTCCATTGCAGTGGGGTTGGCCTGCAGATGCTCAGCGACGAAAACTTTAAAATCAAAATAAAATATTTAATACGTGTTGCCTCGCTCCGCTGTGTGGAGAGCGTTGACACTGCACACCAAGGAAACGAAATATGGCCCTTTTGCAATCTTCCAAAAACGTGTCAGTACTCCTTTAAGTTGTATCCCTGCGTGCCCACACAATCCCTCAAGTTATCTCGCCTTAAAAAATTTACCGGTGTTCCCTCAGTACCAATGCCAAAGCAAGTTTGTGGAACACAAATCAATACGCGCAAGAACTTCAACATCTCCACGTGATAGTAACCGTGCATTTGCAGCTGATTCCACTTTAGTTTGCTTCAAGTGTGCGATATCTCAACATTCCTTTGTGCAGGCATGTCAATGTCAATATAACACCCAACAGTGCATCACAGAGTAATTTAATGCGTTGCGCCTCGATATTCCTAAGTTTTAGGTAAGCTTTTTGTTAAATAACATTAATCATGCATTTTTTTTTGTTTTTTTTACATTTTTAAAAATTATTTTGCCGTCGTATAGTAAAAATATTGTGTTTGATATGTTTTGTACACCACTATGACTTGTGCCTTCAAGTTAAGTTTATTTTTCCCTCTTATAATAACTACTCTTCGTATGTTATTATATTGTTCTTTTAATCTTAATTTTAGCTCCCTCCCATTATTGTGTTCTACGCCTCTTCTTCTCGGCCAACATTGGTCGTGAAATAGTTCTCTCATGAGTGCTCTGTACTTTCTGTCATGCTGTTGGCCTTTGTTATAAGCATTTGCTCATTTATGCATCTTTTAACCTCTGTAACTCCTCCCCCCCCCTAACGTAATGCTCTATTAAGGGTCTTTAAGGGACAATAATTGATGATGATGATGATGATGATGATGATGAAGCTAATAGAAATGCGAAGTATTGTGTGTGCAGCAACTGAAAATGCTCATCGTTTCCCATTTCTTATGCAGGCCACAAATCTGAATAAGGAACGACTACTGCGGAGTTACAGCTCTTCCGTGGTCATCAACCGTTCTCCTTGATCATGGCCTGTGCACAGTTCGCGCCAGGCACAACGCATGCCCGCTGTGACAGCGGCGACGCAGGAGCCTTCCCTCGTCACCTACGCATGCCGTGCACCAAAGAAGGAGACTCGGACTGCCAGCTGCTACTGTACCTACGAAGTACTAGGGAACTGCTGCTTGGCGCTTCTTTGGAGCTGGTTGAAGACAAGCGACGACCCGGTGGCCTTCGTCTGGCCGTGCTTCGGGCTCCCGCGTCCCCGTGCCCTTTGCCTTGCACGTTGGACGAACGGCGCAAGGAGGCGGCACTGCATTATGTCGAGCACCTTCTGTCCGAGCACAGATGCATAACGGCCGTCGAGATAAACGGCAGCACGACACAACCACAGACTCTTCTTGCCGCTCTGGGACGCAATCTGGCCGTGAAGAGCGTGACGGTGTGCTTAGCGTTGGACCAACTAGACCAGGCAAATGTTCGCGTTCTCGAGGCGGTGAACGAACTGTCGCATCTGGAAGAACTCGAGTTCGCGTCTGTCAGCTGCAATACGCCGTCGCCTTGCGAAGTCTCCACGTACTTGAACGGACCTCTGATGGAGCGAAGGACGGAGCACCTCAGACGCCTCGACGTGTCCGCGCTTCCAACTGAGCACGGAGAGTGTTCGTCGACTTGCCTGGGCGCTCATTTGGAACCACACCATCACCGAACTTGCGGTGCCAGAGAGCGTATTTTGCGCCTACTTTCACGACAACGGCGAACTGTTTTCCAGATATCTAAGAAAAAGAAGGGACGCCACGCTAAGAAAACTGACGCTTAAGGCGCTGGGCGTCTTCAAAGATCCGGAAAATGCCTTGGCGAGACTTGTCGAAGCGTTTTGTTGTATGACGACTCTGGAGGAACTCAATATGGACATCTGTTTGGATCATCGTGGCTTGTAAGTATTTCAAGTGCGCTTAATGTCTCTGGTGAAAAATGTGTTTGGTCTGGTACATATGTAAAAGCGCGCTTGGAACAGCGGTTCTCTGGGCGCTTGTTACACATCTCCCTTATGCCACACACTGATGCCAGCATATATATATCGTAAAGTTTCTAGCAAGCGCCCGCACCTCCCTTTCCGCCACTTTTCACCCGGTTCACCGCTACAGAATCCTGCGGCAGCGGTTTCTAGGAAGCGATGTTCTCAGTCTTCAGACATGTGCACAGTTAGTACTTTTACAGTGTGGTGCCTCGCAAACACATTCTGAGTTGTCACAATTTGTCGGAACAATTGACGAATGTCTTTCCCCCCTCGTCATAACACTCGCACAAGGATTTCCTCCGGTTCACTAAGAACAGTAAGTGCGTGTGTATTCAATGCAGCATTTCATTCGAAGCACAGGTGGGCATTATTCTTAGAGGCTGTTCCACCATCATTTTTAATTTTGGCCCACGATCGATCAAGAGTCTTCCAAGTCTTATCCGATTGTCTTTCACCATATATGTGTGTGTGGGCGGAGGGGCGCTTGCTGGAGCGGTATATAGACCGCTTTCACATTTCGAGGAGGTAATGGTCTGGCAACTTGCGTTTTCCTCCTTTCTGGTGTGTGGAAACGGCTCAACGTGCGCATTTCAGTGTGCGCAAAACGTCTCGGAGTGCGCTTGGACATGCAAAGCCAGATTAGAGACAGCGCCGCCCATTGAGCAACATGGCGCTGCCCATGAGAAAATCTAGCTAACTCTAGCCAGACTTTAAAAAATATGCCGATGCACATTATGACGACACGACCAAGCGCATGATGCTTGCTTATGCATAGAGTAACTAACACTAACAGGTTGTGATACACATCAAGGTTTTTGACCGGGCTAGTTGGTGAAGATCCATAATGGCTTACAGCGCACACTGACACAAGGACGAAGTAGACACACGAAGACAAGCGCTGACTGACAACTGAATTTTATTTCAATGGAACACACAAATATATATCGAAAGAGAATTGCACATGCGCGAGTATATGCTGTCACAAACATCCCTTGACGATGATAATCCGTAAGATTTGGCGTTAAGAAATGCGTGCGTTATAGTTCGCTCCCTGCAAGAATGACAACTATTGGCGGATAACGCTATTGAGGGCTTACTTATCGCCTTTTTTCTGTCGATTGCCGCAGCTTCAATAATGAGCCTTTTTTCTTCACTCGACGTTTTAGTAATAACAGCAGTGTCACCAAAGCTAGGAGTGCAACCGCACTCAGAACAATGCTGCGCCAAAAAGCCATCTCTACCTTTTTCCGTTTTTTGACGGTGCTCTAGCAGACGCACGTTGAGACATCTTCCTGTTTGTCCCACGTACGCCGCACCGCATGAAAGGGGTATGTCATAAACTACGTGCTTAGTACACTCTGCGATCGGGTTCTTATGCTTGATATTGCAGCCGTCTTTCTCATTCACAGGACAGGTTTGCCTACATAGCTTCGACAGTTTATTGGGAGCAGAAAAAAAGAACGGTCAGCTCTGATTTCTCGCCGATTTTCTTTAAGCGGTGCGAGATCTGATGTACATATGGGATTACCACGACTTTCCGTTTTCGTGGCTCTTGTGCATCTACAGTGATTCCATGCTCAGCCTGACGAATCAGCTCAAATCATTACGGGTTATCATCGTCAAGGGATGTTCGTGACAGCATGTACTCGCGCATGTGCAATGGGCCTTTTCCTACATAGAGTTAATATACTGACTCTAGAGGAAAAGCTCCCCCATGGGGCCCATGCATTAAAACCTATAACCGCTCGGGAGCCGCCATGATGGAACGGTACTCAGCTTTCGGGTGACGATCACTCGCACTCGCCACTGCATGCTGCAATAACCCCTGGCATTTTTTCTTGTTTCATGGCTCTCTATTGCATCGCAGTAAGAGACTGTCACATTAGGTCGAGTCTTTAGCTCGTGGCAACAAAAAACACGTGCCGACGCGCAAGCACGCCGGCGCAATCGGCCGCAGCTGCGCGGCAACGCTCAGAAATGTTGACACGATACAAGGATGGTGGCGCCCTCTAGTAAACAAACCTGCAAACGCTCGTTTCCGCGTGCAGTAAATTGCATAAATGGCTGTTGTATCTTTCCTAAAAGTAGTTGATATGAACATCAAACAATTTCCGTTGGTTTATAATACGTAAACACGCTTGTTTACAATTTTTATTGCGAGAATTTGAGTGTTTTTAAAAGCCATATTTAGCGCTTCTGTAAATTATTGTAATGGCAACAATGACAACGTTCCAAGATGTCGCTGCTCGCGTGGTTATAGCTTTAGCGGCCCAGCTTTTCCTCTAGAGTCTGTTATATTAACTCTATGTTTTCCTAGTCCGAACAGCACCTCAAGCGGAGATCACCGAAATGAAAACTGGTGGCCCTTGGACTCCGAAATTTTTCGCTGTATGCCGGTAGGCAATCTCGGAGGCCGGCATTCTCGCCTCTATTTGGGGAAAACGTTTTCATGTTTGTGACACCAGATGTCGCTTGGTCCGCACCTGTCGTCGCGTTTTGGCCACCAAAAATCATGGCGCGTGCCTTCTCGAAGCCGGCGCGCATGTGCAGACTACCTACCCGGAAAAGGCCCATTCTGTTTCGATATATATTTGTGTGTTCCATTGAAATAAAATTCAGTTGTCAGTCAGCGCTTGTCTTCGTGTGTCTACTTCGTCCTTGTGTCAGTGTGCGCTGTAAGCCATTATGAGATACACATGCGGCGCGGCACATGCGAAGGATTAGACACAGACGACACAAGCGCAATGTCGTAGTCGTTTGCTTGTGCCGCGCTGCACGTTTATCCCAACATGTTAAATTACCAACTCGCTGAGCTTACTGCATTAATCAAGTAACGCTATTTCATGCGTTCTGATTACTCAATTAGGCAAGAATAATTAGCAACTTTAAAGCAACAAGCAAGGCAAAATTCATATGACAAACTGGTAGACAGGTTTGCCAAACATCTGTTCAGGCAGCTTGTAACTCTATATATTAAAGGGGCCCTGCAACACTTTTTGAGCATGGTCAGAAAACGCTGCCGATCGGTAGTCGAGGCTCCCAATAACACGCGAGCCAAATATTATAGCGCAGCACGCGGCCTGGAATTCACAATAAATTCTCAAAGTCAGCTAAAAAATCGCTTTTTTTTTCTCTCGACAAATGACGCTACAAGCTCAAAAATCACTCGTCACAGCCATTGTATCAGCCATTGGCTGATTTGAGCATGGCCCGCTCGGTCGTTACTGGGGCTGCCGCGGGTGGCCTCGACTTGTCCACGCGTGCGCGCGCGATGGCACTGAGAAGCCGCGTATTCGAAGAAAAAAATTGAGAAAAAGTGCTCAAGGTCACGAAGCGCGCGTGACGTATTTTCTTCCCCCGTGCCACCCCTCCCTGCTTAGCTTCCAGCGCTTTCGTCGGTACGAGAGAAGAGAGGATGCAAACGCAGCGTGCGACAAATCTTTGTAACTCCGCTTGTAGTGGACGGATACAGAGGAAAACAGATACAGAAAGATAAGAGGATACAGAGGAGGAACAGAGGAAAAAATAAGCGGACGTCGACCAGTTACACATGTCCTTACAATCGTTCGGTAGGGGGGCCTCGGTGGTATAGCTGTTACAAGCCGATGCGTCGTGGTGAATGAACCACGTTTCCAGAAGTCCCCCCCCGCTCTCTCGTTCATGAGCCAGCGTCGTCGCATTGTTTAGTTGTTTAGGTGAAAGCTATGCCCGTCCAGCAGTGTTCAACAAGCTCCGTCTAAGAACGCGCTGCATGATTGAGTTTAGCAACCTTTCCTTTCCTGACCCTTTCGCGCACGTTTCGCCGATGTAATTATGTCACTTCGCAATGCCCGCATCGTACCTCTAAATGACCCCGCACTGATCGTCCGCAGGTGTGCGGTCTTTGGTAGGGGTGTGCGAATAGTGAAATTTTCTCTCCAATCTAATAGTGCCGAATGGCGGCCAAAAATATCGAATATCGAATTGAATAACGAATACAAAATATTTTATTGAAAATTGAAAGAAAGAACAAAGAAATGCAATCTGCTCATGTCCTCGAGCACATAACACGGTTAGTGAGTGCTACCGAAAGACGACAAATTTTCATGCAGAAACACAAGTAGTTCCACGTGACCTGGCTTCAGCATCTCTCGCCGTGATGTTACAGTGTTTTCTGTAGTTGAAAACAAGCGCTCACTGGGCACCTCAGTAGCAGGGATGTAAAGGTATCGCAGAGATATTTGGCAACACCTGCATAAAGTGCAGCTGCATGCCCTTTCCACTATTTCAAAATATAATCTGTTCTTAGGATCGGGGGCCTATTGAAGTACTTTTGAAATTCTTGAATATTAGGTGTTAGCTCTGTGTTGGCCATTTTAACGCTAGCAGTTCGACAGTCTCCCAGTCTTCTTTGCTGGAGCCATGACATGCTGAAATGAGATAATCTCCCATAAAATAAACATGCGTTCACTTTTCAGTCAGGATATCGGTGAAAGTTGGCCTGCTGTAACGACGTTAGCTTTAATTTTAGCCATCCCAGCCAAACGAAGCTGCACCATTGGCCTTTGTCACGTTTTAGGTATTCATCCTGCCGCATTATTACAAACTTCGAATACTAGCTATTCGAAAGTCGAATCGAATTATTTGATCAGATATTTTTCGATTCGAATTCGAAACTGGAATATTCGCGCACCCCTAGTCTTTGGGTTTCGCGAACACGTCTCCCAAGGAATAGAGGGGCTTAAAAACGGCTGGTTTGCCCAGCGGACGCGAAGCTCTCCGAACTGAGGGTCTGATACACCTTGAAGAACATAGGGAATAGACTCAAGGGACGTCGTTCTTCACTCGTTACGCACTCCCCGTTCCTCTTCTTCGTACGTTTTTATTGAATAAATTCTATCATTTTATATGTAATTAGTTAATTATTTTTTACGGTAACGGAAAAGTAACGACGTTACTTTTTCGTGGTAACTGTAACAAGTTACTTTTGAAAACTCTGTAACTGTAAACCTGTTACTTTTTACTAGTCACGTGTCCATGACTGCTCTCAACCCGCTCTGCTCTCACTACGATTCCTAGGAGCAGTACGAATAGCACAGGCAGTGAACAATGCTATTAGATGGGAGTGGAGTACTTCTCAGTGTCTTTGTGCGAGGGGAGAGTGGGATGTAAACGAGAGGTGGAGAAGGGAAAGTAGCTGGACAGGAAAACGCGCACCCTGCTTCCGCCACGGGGCTAAGGGCGAACTATATGCAGCGTTTTTGCTGGCGTTGTCTCGGCGTTTCGTACGTCGGCGTCACTCGGCGTCGACGCTACTGGTGACGGTGGCCGAAACGTCCACCTCAGGATGATCCAGACGTCTGCAGCGTCGGCGTCGACGCCGGAAGCCGTTCGATGGACGGAGAACCAATCAGCGCCCGGCTGGTAGCGACTTCCGCTACGTAACGGCGTCGTTGCTGCTGCCAAAATGGCTGCCACCCGCCTCAGATCTATTAAGTCACCGCCGTGCCAGCAAGTTCTCAACTAATGCTTGTATTTGATTTAGCTTATTCCTCAGAAGCTTCGACAGCAAGCGCTCGGGATTTCTTCGAACAGTTTCCGAGCGCCATCCTCAAGTTCATCGGTAGGCTTAGCAGGCCTGAGTGTATTAGCCGAATACGTGGCCTCGAAAACGTGCGACAACCTCAAGCTCAGAGGCCATACATTACGAGTTTGTGGTTCTGCTTATGCTCAATAGGTGGCGTTGCAAGTAAAATAAACAAAAATAGCCTTTCGGCGGCACTGCGATTTGTTTCCCTCACTACAGAACCGCAAGGTAGACATAAAACCTGTAATCAGGAATATTTTTTGTTGGTCCAGTGACGGATACTTCACACTGCTTTGCGAAGTATCAGGTTCATTCCCTTTGGTCGCATGTGTGACGCTGGGCTGGCGCTGGCCTCAGCGCTTTCCATGTGGTTGGCCGCCCTCTCTGGCGTCGTTGATGTCATGACGCCGAGAGACGCAACGCCAGAAAACACCGGAAAAAACGCTGCATGTGGTTCAGCCTTAAAGGGACAAGTGACGACACGGCCGTCCATGTGTAGCCCCGTGCGCGCTATCAATAATAAAAATAAAATACAGCAAACTGTTGAACAATATGTCAATTAAACTCTGCTTATCGGAACGGTCGCGTCTTCCTAGTGGAATTTCGGCGTTTTCTTCATTTTTTGTCCGAATTTTTATTCAATAGCTCTTTAATGCCTTGCTAAAGCAAGCTAGGTCACCGTGTGTATGTACCAGTATGATATACGCCTGACGAATGAACGAAGACAACGTGAACATAATGCAAGTTAAGCTACAGCGTTTCTTTCAAGAACGCCTTTCCTTACTTCAGCTCACTCTTTGTTTAAAGCCCAACAACATTAAATTAATTTTGTATGCGTATTGCGATTAGAGTCTAATTTAGAACGTGTTTTTTTTTTCAGTGCAGAGAGGATTGCACCATTCGCCAAAGTGGTCATACAGAACACCACCTTACGCTTCATTGGGCTACCTTCAACCGCATGTCAGAGCTGCCAAAATCCGATGGCCAGTTTCAGTATCCTCAACCTTCAACCGGTTGAAGCTTCTGTTCAAGCGATTGAACCGTGGCTCAAAGCTCTGCGGAAGACTTCCTCGCTCCGAAAGTTGAGGATTGATTTCAGAACCTTTGGCCAAGGGGCGTTCGGAGCCTTCCTCGGAGAAGTCGCTAAGAGTGACAACCTGCGGTCCGTAGTTCTCACGCACCCACCCCGCAAGAACCGACCCCCTGGACATATGCAGGGTGATCGGAAAGCACGGACTGTGCAATCGCATCACGATTGCTGACCACCATGTTCAATCGCGGAGCGTGCGCAAGCTCGGGCAGTGCGTCGACATCGACAGAGTGACTGTTAACGCAAGCCACTTCGCTTTTGGGTTGTTCATTACTACGGAGTCATTCTTCAGACATTTCGAACACGTGAGGTCACTCCGCATAAACTGTGACTTTTTCAAAGAACAGAGTTTCGCCGCTTTGTGCGCGTACCTGTCAGCATCCTCAGCGCTCACTGACGTCGAGATCACGCTGTGTATCCGAACGCTGAACATGACAGCGCAGCAGTCACGGAGCGTTCCTAGCAGACTGTCGTCGGCCTTAGCGTCCAACACCAACCTTTGCAGCGTGATTATCAAAGGGCTGCAACTCGGCAACGACGATCTTGACGCACTGGCAGACGCCGCTCGCAAGAGCAGGCGCCTCACCGAGTTTCGCTACATGTCTTGCACCGCTTTGGACCGCCCCGTTGTAGGATGCGTCATCCCAGAGGAGTCCCCCGTTCAGGCTCGGACAGCCTCGCTTACGTTGCACTGGCGGAAATACAGGTACTGTATGGATTGCTTATCTTAGTGCGAAACATTCTGTCTAAAAAGCTGAAAAAAAAAGCAGTGCGAAGACAGGACGAAGGAAGGTGACACGAGGACAGCGCCCGTCCTCGTGTCACCTTCCTTGGTCCTGTCATCGCGCTGTTTTTTTTTCTTTTCAACTTTTGAGTTATGTACCAACTAGCCCGCCCTTCGCCGCTTCTCCATTCTGTCTGTCTTAGTTAAGCTCCTTTGTTTCAGTGCTCTAGTGGCAATTTCTTTAACTTGCATATCAGATTTTGCGTGGCATGGCATGAGTGCATGACAAACACGAAAAGTCATGACATGAATACCATGGCATATGTATCATGAAACAAAAATAGGCAGATTCCACGCACTGCAGGAATCGGTGTAATGCGATGCAGGCAACAAGGAAGTGCATACACCACAGTGTTTGGATTTTAGAGAAATCAATGCGTTTATGCGATGACACGTCGTTGACTATCGAATGTTTGTCGTGCATGCATGCATCTACAATCTGGTATATGCCCTGCTAAATAAGCGCATATTCTGGTATATGTAATGCTTCACCTGTCATCTGTGTTTGTGAAAGGCTCATGTCACGCCACATTGATTTTCGTTTATACCAAGTTAATTAAACGGCCGCGAGTGCACCGAGACCTTGTTGTGTAAATCATGATGTACACGACATGGATGTCATAATTCTCATCTCATGACCCGTTGTTTGTGTTAGTCGTACACTCATGTCATGCTATAATCAATTTTTGGTTATATATCAAGTTACCCAAACGGCTGCGAGCGCACCTGGGCCGTGTCATATAGGTCACGCCGTACATGACATGTATACAGTCGCGCTCAATATGAGTTGCAACACGCTGGCTGTGGTTAAAGTGACCCCAAGCCTGTACAATGACACCGACAAACGTTAAATTGGTTCAGGAAGTACCGCAAATTGAGAAAGTTTTATTCACCAATTTTTTTTCTGTATAGGTGCCAGTTTGCAGTTTTGGCGCCATATTGAGTAGAGACAGCGTGTTGCAACTCATATTGAGCGTGACTGTATGTCATGATTCGCATGTTACGGCCTGTCATTTATGTTCCTCATGTTCTGCGTGATGCCATGTCAATTTTGCTACGGCGAGACAATTTTTGACGCGAAAGCGGACAGATCGCGTAGTAGCGGCCCTAGACTGTGTGGAATATTTAAGCTGCAAAAAAATGGGGGGTTGTCGCTCAAAACAACCGCAGTACAGCTGTATGCCAGCACACATCAGCAGCTGTCAAAAAGGTTGCCGCTGCTTGAAGGCTCAGACAGCACTGACTTTCTGCGGGAGTGGCCTGACGCGGCATCCACAAGGTGCGCCCTTGTTGGGTACATCTTGTGCCTTACTGTGCGTAGCTTTCTCGAAAAAAAATGTGGTTGATCCCTCCGTCATAGGAATCGGTATAACACGAAAGTGAAACGTCTCCTTACAGAAGTAGTTGAATGTTTACTGTACATTTATGTAAGATAGCTTGCACAACGTCTATTAGTGTTTGACAGGTATAGCACCGTTTAACGTGGATGCATGCACGTTGACGCTTGGTGGTACATCTGTATCCCTACGGCTGGCGTCCGTGATCAATGATTAAACAGACCCTTGTGGTCATAGATGCTTGTGGTAGCTGAACGGTGAGAGCGGAATTAGAGAAAGTGGTGCGACAGCCAGAACAGCGTCACTGATTGGACGGCGAACTTGGGATAAGGTCGCCTACTCGCGGCATGTTAAAGTTATTGAACAACGCTGCCCGACCAGAGGGAAACGCAACGCGCGTCGTGCCTTCCCCGTTGGCCGGCTGTGGTTTTTCGCGGGGCGGCGCTACGGCCACGCGACGCACTCGCGCGTTGCACAGCTATTTTTAGTATGGACGGACGCTCTGATCGAGGCCGATGCTAGGGGTAAGTTCGCCACCTGGCAGTGTGTTAATGCGTTGACAAAATTGAACATTTCCTATTCGAAACGCACCGAATGGGATGGACACGTAGAAGCGACGCTTTGAAGGAACTAATCGTGCATTTCACGGTCATAACGCGTTACTTCACTTTAGCAAGAGCACTGTGAGCGGACAGTGTTAGACATAAAAGGCTTTTTTTAATGCCCACAAAGTATGTGACCGTGGCGCAGTAAGGACGAGAACCGGCGCATTCAGCATGGTATGGCCGATGGCATTGGTTTCCTGTGATTTAGTTTTTAATGAATATCAGTGGCGTATTGTGTGTATTTATGCACCGACCCTTTGCGAGGAACGCACGCTCTTTTTTTCGAAACTAAAAGAGCGCTTAAGTTTGGAAAGAAAGTCAGTATTACTAGGGGATTTTAACTGCGTCCTTAATGCGCGAGACCGATCAAACGGACGCGTCTTGCGCGATAACAGTAGCAGCATGCTAGCTGACATAATTACCGAATATGAATTAGAAGACGTAGGTGGCTGTATGGAGGGGACGCGAGAAGTGCGTTTCACGCATTTTCAGGGGGACTAGCCATGCTCGCCTCGACCGCATTTACGTGTCGCTTGAAATAATCGCACACTGTAAGACCTATGCTGTCAACCCAATTTCCTTCAGCGATCATTGTTTAGTTAAATGTGATATTGGAGAGAAAACAAAAGGTGGAAGTTTCTCGTGGGAGCTGTGGAAGATGAATTCCAATTTAATCACCGATGAATGTTTTTTAGATCAGGTAATGAACTGCATCAATGAAATAAAAATAAACGATGACGTTAAACTTGCAGGACAATGGGAAGAGTTCAAGCAAAGAATAAAAATAAAAGCTATCGATCGTTCCTGCGCATTGAGTTATGAAAGGAAAAAGAAAGAAAAGGAACTCAGAATAACCTTGGAAAGGTTAATTGACTTGGAGTGCCAACAGCCGGGAGTGTTTAAAAGTGACATACGCAATATTAAGCAGGAACTTGAACTGCATGACGAGGAACGCTACCGCGGTGCACTTGTTCGTGCTAGGGCTGAGGCTTTAGCGGCTGGAGAGACGCCTACCAAAAGAGCGTTGGGATTGGAAAAAACGAACGCTCGAAGGAATCACATTGAAACAATAGAGGACGGCGGTCACGAAGTAACCGATACCGACAGCATTTTATGTGTCTTTTCAAGGCACTTCGAAAACCTTTTCGCATGCAGACAGGTAGACCTAGAAAGATTTAAAGCAGAATATTTGGGACGCATACCACAACTGAGTGATGAAGCCAAAAGTGCTTTAGAATTACCTATATCTGTATCTGAAGTTGAACGGGCGATTGATAAGTTAAATCCTGGCAAGTCTCCGGGACCAGATGATCTTTGCGCCGCGTGGTACAAGTGTCTTAAAAATGACTTGTCTCCTATACTCGCCGCCGTTTTTAACGAAGCATATGAGGAAAAAAAATTACCACCGTCGTTTGGTGAATCACATACTGTACTGATCCCGAAGACAGATGAGGTTGAAAAGCTTAGGCGCATCACAGCGTACAGGCCAATCGCACTGACAAATGTAGACTACAAGATATTAATGAAAATTTTGGCTGCTAGACTGCAGAGAGTAATAAAAGATATTGTCGGTCCACACCAAACGTGTGGAATCAAAGGTCGTACCATAGTAACAAATGTTCATAGAATGCGGTCTCTCCTAGAATGTGTTGACATGACTCAAACTCGCGTGGCCGTACTCCAGCTGGATCTGGAGAAAGCGTTTGATTGTGTCGCCCATGCTCTTTTGTTCGCAGTATTGGAGCACATTAACGTTGGTAAGATAATTGTGGACGGTGTTGCCCGGGCATATCGGAATGGTAGTACAAGACTAATAATCAACAAGACATTGGGGCCACCCATTAAAATTGAGCGTTCAGTGCGTCAAGGTTGCCCTGTTAGTCCACTGTTGTTTTGCATCTATATTGAAACGTTATGTTTGTCGATACTACAGAACAATATCATTAGTGGGTTTCGATTACAATCCTCAGAGGTCAAACTACTCGCGTATGCTGACGATGTTGCAATATGTAGTACTTCTTATGAAGGCATTGAAGAATCACTACGAGTTTCTAAATGTTTCGCTGAAGTTACAGGAAGCAACATAAACTGGGGCAAGTGCCTCGGTTTTTGGCATGGATCGTGGCCTTCAACCCCTGAATTTTTTGCTGCCATTAAATGGACAACAACGCCAGTTAAATATCTTGGGGTTCCGCTGGAGTCATACAAAAATACTGATGACTATTGGAAACAACAGACAAAAGAAATAAGCGAGAAAGCGAGTAGGTGGAAAGCAACTTATCTGTCCATGTTTGCTAGGGCTACTGTATGCAACTGGTTTTTTGTGTCTGAGCTATGGTATGTGATGCAAGTGCTGTACTGTTCACGGGTCTATGTGCAAAAATTACATAGGGTGTTTGCAATATTTGTGTGGGGGGTCCAACTGGGAAAGGTGCAGTCGTACGAATTTGTTTAGACGGGTGAAGAGCGGAGGCCTTGGGCTATCACATCTGTTCATCAAGCAGTTAGTAAACAGGTTTTTCTTTTTCCGTGAGGCAAGCGACCCCTTCCTGTTAACCGTGTGTCAAATAAGATTAGGCAGACTCCTGCCGGAGTTCGTTGTGAGCACTCAAGTGATGACAGGTGCAGTACAAGGCTATATGAAGGAAGTTGTGGCCAGCGTTCGATTTTTGAGTGTCCGTTTTTCGACAGAATACCTGTGGTCTGTTGGAAAGAAAAAACTTTATAAGGATTTATGTGACACTGTGCTCCCCATCCCAATGTACAGAGCGCTATATATCGCACGCAAGGGTCAGAATGTACTTAAACGCGTTAAAAAAATGCAAGTAGCTCCAAGTGCAAAAACATTCTTCTTTAAATTACACACCGGCACACTTCCAGTAAGAACCTTTCTAGAGGAAAGAGGTTTTTTTATGCCATGGGGATCTGACTGTCTAATCTGTAACCAACCGGAAACAATTGACCACGTTTTTCTACACTGTTGGGAGGGGGTATACTTTTGGGATGTTTTGCAAAGGACTATAAAAAAAGAATTTCCGTTAGAACCTCATGGAATCAGGTATTTAGCGATAGAGAATGAGGACGGATTACCATTCGACTTAATCATGATGACTGCCTTGCACAGTATATGGCGCTCTCGAATGGCTGGATTTTACTGTGACCCTGACAGGAGACCAGCAAGACAGTATTTTAAAGAAAGTATAAAAAAGTTTATCGATGTAGAAAAAACAAATGAACGTGTTCCTTCATGGTTGGGAAGGGTGGAAGCCCTGCTCAATATGAAGGAATTTTAAGTTGTAATTTTATTTATCAGTGCTTGAAGGCCGTGGTAGCTTTTTTGTGTCTTTTTGTTGTGTCATTCATGTTTTGTATGCTTCTGGTGTATTGTAATATAATTCTCTTGTCCCCGTGTGTGTGACGTCCAACCGGAAATAAAGAGAAAAAAAAAGACCGTGGCGCAGTGGATAGCGTGCCCGGCATCTGCTGTGGCGGACCAAGAGGTCGTAGGTTCGACTCCCGGTGACGGAACTTTTTTTCTTTGTCTTCTGATCATGCGTATTTTTTCGACGTCATTTCCGTGACGGAAATACGTCACTCAAATCTTGGTGGACCCCGGCATAAAACACTTTCGTGTTAAAATATATTTCTTCGAGGTAAATGGTAGGGCAGCTCTCTCCTCACAATGGTTACGCCCGTGACATGTTCGACCAGAGATGGCGAATTTTTGCTGAATATTTTATTTATAGAGCACTGCAGGCCCTACTATAATCCATGCTGGAGAGGCATGCACCCAATGCATACGAGCGCTGTTTTACTGCCGAGTACTGCCCACGAGCGTTGTTGCACCACGCTCTCGTAGGAATAAGATCGCCACAAGGGCCACGGAGGTTGTACAAAAAGGGGAAGCTCATGTCCAGAAATAAATGCATAGCCACTGAGCGATGCCACGGCTTCTGCCGTGAAAGTGAGCCAGCGACAGCGGGTTGGTGCACGCGTATGTGTGTCTCATGAGAAGGGTCACGCGCGAAAAGCCAGTGTATAGTACCAAAAAAAAAAAGTGAATGAAAGTGAAAGTGGGTTGGTGCACGCGCGCGCACTGCGCCTCCACTTTGTCTTCACGGCGTTCGCGTGATCAATATATATTATTCACGTGAATATCATTTGCAAGCATATCTTTGCCTTTGCGAAAGATTGAAACCGAGGCATTGCAGAAGACAAGGAAGATCTCCTTGCGTATAGGGGACGTTATGGCAAGCTTGAGCGGAGCGACGCCAGCTGTTGAGAGTGTGTATATATATATATATATATATATATATATATATATATATATATATATATATATATATATATATATATATATATATATATATATATATATATATGTATATATATATATATATATATATATACGTAGATTATGAAGAGTCTGGCTTCGGTTGCCGTAGAACAAATAGGAGAAATAGATATGCGCTTCTAAAAAACTGTTTATTGGTGACGTTTCGATCGGAGACCGACCTTCATCAAGTCTTGATGAAGATCGGTCTCCGATCGAAACGTCACCAATAAACAGTTTTTTAGAAGCGTATATGTATATATATATATATATATATATATATATATATATATATATATATATATATATATATAAACGGCGTACACGTAACTCCGCTTGCTGGCGTCTAGGGTACCAAAAATTACATAAAATCGAGTGAAAGATTCGTTGTGAGTACTATATATCATTGTAATGATAGCACAGTGAGTTACCGATACTTCATTAGGGAGAGCTGCACGTCTGTATAAAGTGCACGGTAAAGGAGGCACACCGGCTGGCTTTTGCATTTCGAGTCGTTTTAAGCGAATGCACGAAAGACACTACAAAATTTTTTAGCTTCCGTTACGTATATTTAAGCATTACCAAAACGCGACTATAGCTCGTTGACGATTGCGTAATTTTACGGGTGCCAGTTTAGCAGCATGTTCATAATGTTGAAGCCTATAAACCGGGCTTTATTTGTGTGCTTACAGAAATCGACGCACCGCAACGCCAGTCGTGTGTCGGCAGCGGCTCGTTTCGTGTTGGGCGAGCTTGAAAGCGCAGAGGCCGCTCTGGGCATCGAGCTCTTCCACGACCACCCCCCACCTGCTAGAGCTGGTGAGGGACGGCGCTCTTGCGAACACGGACGAAGCCAAGGCGATGATCAGAAATGCACGGAAGAAGCTGCGAATGTACAGTGTGCACGAGTTCATGAGGACTGTCGGCGTCGTAGCCCATTCGGTAGAGTGCCATCCGCGGCGTGACGGCAGGATGCAGCTCTCTGACATCAACGAGGACTGCTGGTCGTTGATCTGCAGCTACCTGAGTCTCACGGACGTTGCGGAGACAGCGGCGGCGCCCCCTGGTAGGTTGATAGGCAACAACTGTAGCAGTGCTTTTGTCTCGAAAGTAGCGAGATATTTCTAAGTTATTGTTGTCAGTGGCGTAGCCAGGAATTTTGTTCGGGGGGGGGGGGCTCGCATGTCAGCACTATATATATATATATATATACATATATATATATATATATATATATATATATATATGAGAGATGCGTATTGGCTTCTCCAGAATTCTAAATGTTATCTTAGTTGCATCATCGCGCTGTTACAGGATGACGTCTGTTCAAAACTGTAATTTAATGAAATGCATAATTTTTCCTTTCCTTTACACTTCTCATCGTTCACAGCACTAGTCCGATGAAACATGCCCGCTTCCCATTGCGGAGGCAACAATTAAAAGTCTTTTACATAGGGCTGCCCAAGTGAACTAACGAAAGTCTATGCAACTCTGGAAACGCAGTACATTCTTTGGGACTCATTCGCAAAAGTGAACGTTGTTTAAGTGGCAGTCTTGTACTACCGAAACTTTACATTTCGCGCTTAATTCTACTGACATGACGTTGCTGCATCACACGTTTCCTGAGAAGAAGGCGCTCATAATTTTCCTCTCCAGCTGTTCACCTTGAACACGCACCGAAATCGTCATGTAATTTTTGCATGATTAATGGAAATAAATCTTACTACGACTTTGGCATATGAAAGCTTCATGTGGGAAAGTTCGTATGTTTACGTGACAATCACTAGATCATTTAAGTTAAGTCACGTGAAGAAGCCATATAGAAAACACAAATTTATTACTGAAGATATATATTATAGTAGAAAATAATGCACTAAATTTAAACCTGGCTATATTTTGCTGTGCATTTGCATGCTCCTGTTTTTCCGCTCGTGTTTGGAGATCCATCTAAATAATCGATCGAGCAGAATTCACTACAAACGTCACAATTATCTTAGTTTCGAGAAGATAATTGATCAAAATCTGTTGAAAACGGTGATTGAATCAATTTTTCATGCTGTGTGCGCATGTTTTTTTACCCGCTATACTTCGCACTGTTAGAATAAGCTCGCCCAAGAAATCTGCCAGCTTATTATTGAAGAAAACAATAACGAAGAGCAGCGTTACGTCTAGCGGACTTACATACATATATGTGCTTTGTCATAGACACAGTGATCAAGTTTACCTTCTGGTAGTGCACATTGTAACGCAATACTACGTACGTTTGCCTATACCCACCAGACAGTTTTATCCACCTTTCCACCTGACGTCCCACTAAAAATGTACTGCTATGCTTTCTTATTAGAAAGTGCAACTAATAGCATTTATTTGCATGAAAACTAAGCAAGCGTTCACACTGATATTGAACCTTAATAATGCGTGGTGCATGTATTGCTGAGATGAACTGCCGGTGAGCGAAATTATGACCTGTTTCTCTGACCGCAAACGAGTGACTAGAACCAAAAGTGAAATGTAAAATTTCCTTTAGAATATAGGATGCTACTTAGACGACGCGATGTTTTGCGAATGAGCCCCTATCTTACTGCTTCGTTTCCAGAGTTGTATAGACATCCATTCACGTGCTTTATGAGATACTAACTTTTTACGCAGAACCTTTCAACACCACTTATCTCAAAACATTACGCTACTGAGTCACGGGACAACGTAGCTCACATAGACAGCTGTGGTTCTATGGAATACACATTAAATATGCATTTTTGTGGACCTCGTAATACTCGCATTTAGAAAAGAAAAAATACAAAGCAAACGAACTTTTCAAAGCGCCAGCCACCACGGTTGTACAGTAGTTACGGTGCTCGACTTCTGACGCGAATGATGTGGGTTTCATCCCGGCCGCGGCGGTGGCATTTTTACGGAGACGAAATGCTTGAAGCCACTGTAAGAGCACGAGCCGTCTTGATTTAAGTGCTTGTTAAAAAACACAAGCGCTAGAAATCGTCGTAGTCTTCCACTACGAAGTGCCTGATAACCATACCGTGGTTCTGGGCGCATCAAACTCCACAAATTATTATTAGTAGTAGTATTGCAAAACGCCGGGCTAACTGAGCTCGAAATAACAGCGCGGTAAAAATGGAACTATTCTATCCAGATCATACACATGCGGCGCTTTTCTTCTAAAAAAGCCAAGTCCACTTTTAACTGAAACTGAAAAAAAAGCGCAGTTTTTTGCTACGGACAATGTGGTCGGGCCAGCTCCAACATTTTTTCGCCAGCGCTCTCATGTCACCAAAACACCTCAAATCTATATTGCGGCTAAAATCTATGTAGCTACTATCATCATTTGCAGAGTAAAATTTGTGTTTGGCTTTTAGAGATTGTAATATTTCATTTGGGCTTGACTTAGCTCGTAAAAGAAGTCTAAATCGCAGCAAATGAACGATACAGCATTATTTTGCGACAACATTAACACCATGCTTGTGCTTCCGTCGGTACCGCCTTTTGTTGCATTGGCGTAACCACGATAACTAGACTTGTAGAGCGAGTGGTCCTACCAGGGAAAATGCGTACCATTCTGGACTGCTGGCAGCGTTTTGTCGTTCCTGGCATCTTGAGGGCCTTCAGAAAAATGCTTCTTTGTTTGTTTGTTCGTTTATTTATTTGTTTGTTTGTAGCCTGAAAACTGTTTCAGCTCTTCGTCTTCTTCTTAGCTCATTTGATTTCACACCGTTTCGGATCGCTTCTTCTTCAAGGAAAAAAGTGGTGCCCAATATCTTCATTTCAGTTGTCTCCTATTTAAAATATACCATCTCGGAGTGAAAGAAGGCCATGATGTGCAGCGCAAAGGTTGTCGAATGAAAGCAAGATAGGAAAGCTACTAGGACCCAAATGAAACAGATTGGACCCGGTCACGTTGTTTGTTTTGGCCGTATTTGTTGAAGTATCACTGATTTAATGGACCTGACTCAGTTTGATTCAAGCAGATAAAGGATTTCGCAGATTTTTTTAAAATTCAAAACTGCCTGTTTGAGTTCACGTTACGATGAGGAATTGTCCCATTTTGATTAAATTCGTTTAAAATAGAAATATACTTTGGCACGTTTTACGCTCCCGTGAAACTTAGCGCTTTTCTGATTTGGTTCTTTAAGAAAAAAAAAACGCCACATATGTAGCACAAGACAGTCATCATGCTTTGGCCGAAAGAGGGCTGTTCGAAGGAAGTAATTTTGGCAAAGCAGGGTTGCTAGTACATTATAGTCTCCTTAGCAGCGTCGTCGATGTGGATTCGCTTCTCGGACAGGGAAAAAAATTTGGGTGTGTTCCAAAGATTGACCTCAAAAATGTCAGTTCACTGGCAACACTGAATGCATCAGAGCAACTTTGAGGTCGGAGTGGCCAGCGAAGGAGTGAATCAAGGATGCTCTCCCCCCGCCCTTACTTATCCACAGGGGGGATGCAGCCCCCGCTGATCGGCGTACCCTAGTAGCCCAAATTAGTAGATGCCTTTTGTTCTAAGAATATAGTGCATTGCCGGGACAAAACACGCTGTCCGCGGACCCCTTGCTAGCGGCCCGCGCCTTCAGACAGAATAGCCTTGCGAGTTAGCTAAATAGTATTCGCATTATTTTCTCGCCTACTACGTATAATAGCTCTTTGTTCAGGCAAGCTACAGAGACGGGACTGGTCTCAAGTGTTTTGTGCGTGTGCGCGAGGCACCCCATGCGCTCATGATAAGTTGCAACATCACCGTGAAACGAAAACTTCATATTTCACAATCGGCGTCCAGATTTTAGTCATTCTGAAAATCAGTATCCATATGTTTTCCGAGACCTGACGTCAAATACCCTTCTGAAATGACCCATGCAGGAAAGGATTTGTTTATTCTTTCAAGAGGCGACGTTTGGTGACATTTTGACTCAAACTCTCTGCCCCCCCCCCCCCCTCCCCGCCCCCGGAATCCAACCTCTTCACTGTGCTCCCAGCGCTTGCGGGACTAAATTTCGTTACTGCGGCCCGCTAGCTGAGGTTTGTTGGAGGCCCCTTCTATATATCTTAATCCAGAGTGTCCTGCGTGTGAACAATAGTTACTCATTTGCGGTGACACGGCTAAAATGGCAATACAAGGCACTACGCCTTCTTTTGCTGAATATTTCTTACGGTATCATGCGCTGCACAGCCAGATACAGGACCGCCAGGGGTCCGCAATGTTAACACCGAAGTGTCTTTTCGACTGCGAAAAGCAATTTTAGAAAAAATTCGGGATGATTTCCGGTACAGCTAGCTCTTTTGGTCGGCGATACATCACAATACGAAAAAATTTCGGGGGGGGTGCTGAAGGCCCAAAAGCCCCCCCCCCCCCCCTGGCTACGCCCATGATTGTTGTTGATGATGACGAGGAGGATGATGATATGTGGTGTTTAGCTGCTCAAGGGACAGATCTGGCAAAGAGTACCCAAATGATAGCCGCGAATAAGTATAACATAGGTTTATGTAGTGTGATTGTATAGGTGCCTAGAAATCACAGCTCTGAAGAGCTTGAGATTATCTGTCAAAGTTAATCGTCATGAAACACGAACACATAAGCGACACGAACACACAGGACGATGCTGTCTGGTCCTGTGTGTGCGTGCTTATATTCATTTTTCGTGCGAATTACCTTTCCAACGTGGTAATTTTGTTTCATCTTTGCAATAGTTGAAGTTAGATAGGGCACGCGGAAGAAATTAGGCACGCGGAAGAAATTAACACACACCGGCGCTCAGCGGTGCTTTACTGAGGGTGAAACTCTTCGGTGTGCACCCGTCGAATCGTAGCGGTTTTTTGTCGCCGTGGCATACAGAGCGAAAAATGGCCATTTCAACGCAGTGCCCCCCCCTCCCCACCGAAAATTTCTGGCTACGCCCCTGATGTGTAAGGACCAGGAAAGTGTCGAGGTTATGTAGACGCCAAGATACTCGTAGAATGTTACTGCTTAATAATAATAATTGCTAGGGTTTAACGTCCCAGGGTTAAATGAAGATGTGTGACCATTTGATGCAACCTACTGTGACCGATTTAAGAGGAAATTCTCAAGCCGTGTAAACAGGTTATAGAATCAAGACTAAGCTTAAGCTAGTAAGTTTAAAGAGAAGTTGTTGACATACTTTGTCAAAAGCCTTTGAAAAGTCGGAAAAGACACAGTCAGCGAAGGAACCTTTGTCAAGAATAAGATGTAGGCGGTGAGCAAAAGAAAGAAGTTGTGTTTCGCAAGACAAGTTTTTACGGAAACCATGTTGTGCTTTCGTGAAAAATGAATTGCTGTCTAGGTGCTTTGCTAAGTGTGAATACAGAATATGTTCAAAAACCTTGCAGGGAATGCTTTCCCTGCAAGGTTTAGGAACCTTGAAGGGATTAATTGTAGTCATGCATAAAGTTGTGTTGTAATGCATAAAAAGTGTTGCCTGTAATACTATTTCATGCATAACACGCATATGTGTTGTTGTGCCAGTGTATGCTGCGTAATACTGACTGTGCTTTTTCTATAGCATTGTTAAACACTATATGAAAAATGTTATAATATGTGTGCGTGTGTGTGTGTGTGCGTGCGTGTGTGCGTGTGCGCGTGCGTGCGTGCGTGCGTGCGTGCGTGCGTGCGTGTGTGTGTGTGTGTGTGTGTGTGTGTGTGTGTGTGTGTGTGTGTGTGTGTGTGTGTGTGTGTGTGTGTGTGTGTGTGTGTGTGTGTGTGTGTGTGTGTGTGTGTGTGTGTGTGTGTGTGTGTGTGTGTGTGTGTGTGTGTGTGTGTGTGTGTGTGTGTGTGTGTGTGTGTGTGTGTGTGTGCAATTCGAAAATGGTTGGTTGGTTTGTGGGTATTACCCGGAGTATGAGAGACACTGTAATGGAGGGCTACACATAATATTGACCACCCGGGTTTCTCGACCATGCGCTGACATGTCACAGCACAAAGGGCGTCTATCATACTGCCGCCATCGAAATGTGACTGCCGCGGGCGGTGTCGAACTCGCATCTTTCGGGTCAGCAGGCGAGTGCCGTAACCAATCATCATCCGCTGAGGCCCACGTGAATTAAAGAGTAATGTGACTCGCACACACCAATTCGCAATTTTTTCGCGGGAAAAGTGAATTCTGTAAAAGTGGAAGCCGTCAGATAATTAATGGCTTCTTATTTGTTTTTTATTTAATTTTTTTTGCATGGCCTCTGAGGTCTGGTTCGATAGTGCGCTGATATTGCAATCCTAATATAAGGATTACACCAGAACATTGGAACACCGCCATCTATCGGGGCCAAGTAGAACCTGGCAAGCACAAAATGGTTATTGCAGAAACATCGTGCATTGTACTTCAGTTGTAGATGCCTTGCAGCGGCATAATTACGAATGAGTTGCCTTTTTTAATAATTTTTCCTGTCAAGAACACGAGGCGAGAACAATGCTTCCATGGCTGTGGTTGCACGAATCGTCACAAGATGTCGCCACCATCGTGCGGTAACACGGTATTTTTGCTACTGTACACGCTGAAAACCTCTCGTATGACTTTTCCGCAGCATTGATGCAATCTTATCTAAATTAAATATAGTTTGAATATTAGATGTAGTTATCATCACTGTTTAGTGATTTGCGCAAACTTAAAGGTATACGTTTACGTACGTACGTAAACGTTTGCGTATGGGTAACGAAAACTTTTCTAAAACCCGCGTTCCGGTAACACGGTAAACGCAATCCGGTATCACTGTATCACGGTAACGTTAAAAAAATATGCTTACAATCTAAAAGTCCCTATTGTTACGTTTGCTCCGCCGAACAGTTGCGTGCTCGAAACACACATCGCAACGCGTAATAGGACTGCGCATTCGAGCCGCTCGCGCAGTAGATGCGTAGATATTTCGACATTCTGTATGGTTACATTACCAAATCATCAAAATGAAACCGCTCGTGCGGGATCAGCTTAAGCGATATTTCTCTAATTCCTCCCTTTGTCAGTGTAGAAGGTGGATAGAACAAGGAGTAGATCGAGAGAGTAGCTTAATCTTATTAAGGTGATGTATTTTTTTTTTCTCTTGCACAATTGATATGGACCTCCCAGCCGATGAAAATCAGCCGTTGGAACTTCAGAACAGCCCACTGAATGGCGACGTACCTACCTAGTCCGTCGGGCACTATACTCGGCGACAACTTATCTTGACATTGGAGCGAAGGCTACGGAGGAGGGGCTTCCACACATTCGTGTTTCTCCGCAAGTAGTTCGGCAGCTTGCGGCTGATTTCGGTTTTGCTCGCTCGCACCGTTAACGCGTTTAGAAAAACACATACTTGAAAATTATGAATGGGAGAAACATTTCGATTTTAGTGTCCTATTACGAGTATATTTTTCTTGGAGAACTAAACAGCGCGTATTCGGCCGCACAGTGACGTCACGGACGCCATGTTTCCTTGGAAAACGGGTGGGCTGAAAAGGTGGTGCTGTCTAAGAAATGGAAAGAAAAGAAAAGCATTCTTGCAAGGTGAACGATAACTGTATTTTGCCTGCAACTTCCCGCCACTGTCTAAGTCTCATAATAAATAAAGCAGTATTTATTTTAGCAAGGCAAATGAGAAAATTATCAATAAATTTCAGTACAATTTTTTTTTGGCGCGGCAGCAGACATGCGCTTTGGTTCTGTAGCTTCCACAGTGCTGTCAAGGAAAGCTGTCGCCGAGTGTAGTCTGCTACACGTCGACTGATGCACTTACTGAAGGACCGGCGTGGAAGTTTGAACATTTGAGAGCCGACTTTACGAAGAACACTGTTTTTTTTTCTTCTGATGCCTTGTTTCAACAGTACCCTATGGATATAAATAAAAACTTGTAGAAGGGCCTTTCTGGACATGGGCCACTGTGCACAGAACCATAGTAACCAACCAGCTGCAGCAATGACGGTACCAGTGCTTCTAAGAAAGCGAAGCCCCAAACTGTTCTTATTTGCATGTCTTGCACACAGATCGACGTACTGAAAATAGGTTCAATACGCCAGAAATGTTCGCCATCAAAAAAAATCCCCATCTCCCTATAAAGGGAACCATGTGTGGATGCGAAGCAGCGGGGAGATAATTAGCTTGAGCGGGAGGAACGTCGCCGCTCTCATTTCACGGCAGCGGTCCGGGCGCTCATCGCGGCGCTGCACAGGAGAGAGAATGAGGCGCGTGCGCTCCGTCATTTTCATACCGCGGAACTAGCGTCAGCGGAGTATGCAGCTGTCACACCACCTGTCGTGCTCGCCGCTCCGTAGAGGATTCCTAGAGCAGAGGACGGGGGGGACCGTAGGAGAGGGGGAGGGGACGTGCATGCGCTGTGGGGGGTGTGGGACGCGGGAGCCGCTCCGTAGAGTAGAGGATTCCTAGAGTAGAGAAAGGGGGTGAGTATAGGAGAGGGGACGCGCATGCGCTGTGGGGGGTGTGGGACGCGGGGGGCCGCTCCGTAGAGTAGAGGATTCCTAGAGGAAAGGGGGTGAGCGTAGGACAGAGAGGGGGGAGGGTCCGTCCGTCCCTCCTTCCCGCGTCCCACACCACCACAGCGCATGCGCGTCCCCTCCACCTCTCTCTCTCCTCTCCTATGCTCACCCTCTTTCTCTACTCTAGGAATCCTCTACTCTACGGAGTGGCGTCCCACATCCCCACAGCGCATGCGCGTTCTCTCCCCCCTCTCTCGTACGCTCACCCCCTTTCTCTACTCTGGGAATCCTTTACTCTACGGAACCCACGTCCCGCATCCCCACAGCGTATGCGCGTCCTCTCCGCCTCTCTCCTACGCTCGCCCCCCTTTCTCTCCCCTAGGAATCCTGTACTCTACGGAGCGGTTCCCGCGTCCCACAGCGCATGCGCGTCCGCTCTCTCTCGTCTCCTACGGTTCCCCCCGTTCTCCCCTATAGTAATCCTCTACGGGGCTTAGTCCTTCCCGCGTCCCCTCCCCCCTCTCTCCTACGCTCACCCCCCTTCTCTACTGTAGGAATCATCTACTCTACGGAGCGGCGCCCGCGTCTGACATCCCCACAGAGCACGCGCGTCCTCTCCCCTCTCTTCTACGCTCACCCCCCTTTCTCTCCTCTAGGAATCCTGTACTCTACGGAGCGGTTCCCGCGTCCCCCCACAGCGCATGCGCGTCCCCCCCTCTCGCCTCTCCTACGGTTCCCCCCCGTTCTCTCCTCTAGAAATCCTCTACGGAGCGGCGCGCATGACAGGTGGTGCGACAGCTGCATACTCCGCTGGGAGCACCACGGTAGTTCCGCGGTATGAAAATGACGGAGCGCGCCTCACTCTCTCTCCTGTGCAGCGCCGCGATGAGCGCCCAGGCCGCTGCCGCGAAACGAGAGCGGCGACGTTTCTCCCGCTCAAGCTAACCATCTCCCCGCTGCTTCGCATCCACACATGGTCCCCTTTAGTGGGAGATGGTGAGGTTTTTTGTTCCGCCGGAAGTGTTCCCTCCTCACACAGATGGTGCTAGCTCCAATGAGCAGCTGATGAGCCGGCATTTTCTGAACCTATGGGCTTCTATGGAAGCTCGCTACCAGTTACATTTACCTTGGCCGAGATTCCATTCCACAACCTTCGGAGTTTGCCTCTGTAGCGATGGACAGAGACGAGAGACGTCGTCGTGAAGGCGGCCAACGTGGCCGTGCCGCTGTCTCGCCACTTTATTGAGCGAAGGCCAAACGGAGCGGCGGCAGCTGCCGGCGTCCAGTCCGCCAGGCACGTGAACACGTTCTAACTGTCTCGCGGCTCGAGCTCAGCCTGAGCTGCACGAGAGGCGCGGCGCGGTGGCTCGTAAAATGATGACGATGATGAAGGTTGATGATGATAGCGCTACACCTCTAAAGGTTTATTGTAGGCCTCATCACCATGAAAACGGGTGAAGTTACCTCAGGAAAAATTAACCGAAAATTACGATACTGCCTAATGCGAATTCTGAGCGCAGCTTCATGTTGGGGCAAGGCCAGCTGTTTTTGAAGTTTTGGCTTTCGCCATGGTATCAGATACGCCATAAATCATAATTTTTGTGAAGTAGGACATCACCCACTACGCCATTATTAGTCTTTCCGCGGATAAGCGAGGCACCTGCTACACATCTGTAAGGTGTTATGTGCACTTGTTGACGCTCGATGTTGCTGATGACGATGAAGAATTATGGCGAAGCACTGCAGTGGGTGGTAAGCATTAAACCCACCACTCGTCGCGCAATTAGCATTGTGTGTTGACTGGTTGTTATTTTACTCTTGTAGAACGCTACATTACATAACTTAATGCGATTCCTTGCCCGACATGACGCTTGCATAGAGTATTTTTGAAACTGAGCTTCAAGCACCAGTGGGGTTCTATGGTAGAATACTCGACAGCCACGCAGGGGCCCCGGGCTTAAATCCCACTCTGCCCTGGGTATTTTACAGCGAAAGCTGTTATGAGATCACAACAAGGGCCGTTTTTGCGCCGTAGTTGTCTGCCGCCGCCGCCGGTGTCCGTAACCACTATCGCATGAAAAAAAAAAAACAACTGAATAAATAAAAAACACTCATGCAAGAATGGGAATCAAACCTGGACCCTCTGCGTGGCAGCCCAGCACTCTACCCCTGAGCTACGCCGGTTTTTTTTCTTTATTGCCTGAGCTACGCCGGTGCTTGCAACTGCGGTGCAAACTGACCCTATGCAGTCTTAATGTCGGGTAAGGAATCGCGTTAACATGTGTTGTAAAGCGTTTTAAGACAGTGAAGTAACAACCAGGCGTCACAAAATGTGAATTGCGTAACGAGTGGGTTGTTCAATGCTCCAACCCATTACAAAATCCTCACACATAATTCTTCATCGTCGTCAGCCACAGCATCAACAAAGTGCACATGATGCGTTACAAGTGTGTAGCGGGTACCGTGCTTTTCCGAAGAAAGAGGAATAATGGCATTGTGGACGCTACCCCACTACACAAAAATTATGATGACTTATGGCGTAGTGGGTACGTACCATGCAAGTGTGCTTGTAGGAGTGCCCCCAAGAGAGTTTAAAAAAGGCTGCTCTTCCAGCTTTCGCTGTGACTGTGCTGGGCGTTCCGCGCAGTCCTGGCGGTTTTTTTTCTCATTTTATATTTTCATGTCTATCGGTTACGCCACCGACAGCGACGCCTCTCAACACAGGAACGGGCGTCTAAGAGCTGCGCTCCAAAAGTGCTTCTGCAATGTGAACACGTTGCCCTATGCAGTGTGCAATAAAGAAGAGCACGGCATTTGCAAACCTCATCGTAGCCGCGATATGGAATAACTTCGTGATATAGTAAGTGATAACCGTGCCAAGCGAAGTGCACCACGAGAAGCAAGTTGTTAGACTGGCATTTTTGCGAACTTTCAAATTCCGTTTACGATCAGTGGTCTTCTCTTCCAGCAGTAGGGAAATAATCTCGATAGCCAGATGACTTAGATGGCACGTGGCTTTTTCATTTCGTTCGATAAAACTGTACACGTCGCAGTTTCTCTTTCCCATTTAACTAGCGATAGCAAAACTTCTTTCAACGGGAGCTAACATCCCAGCGTACGGCTAGGATTGCATTGGTGCGCAGCACAAGGCAAGTGCACTCTATTTCGGGTGTCAGAAGCCCACATGGTAAATGCCAGAACCAAGTATTGCACAACGACCTTTACCAGTCGCGTGCTTTCAGTGAATCGACCTCGCCCTAGCATCATTCAACGCGCTTTCGTTGCGCGAAAACCATGGCTGAACCATTTGAGTGGAGTCGGGACATAAGCGTTCGTTCGTTCCTCGAAACCACACGCTACAAGTTGGCCGAGCTCCGCGACCGGCATGGATGGCTGCAGCGTCTTCACTTCCTTAAAGACATTTTGCAAAGGGCCACTCAGCTGCACCAAGCAGAGCCCAACGCCCGCATAAAAGGCGACGGCACCGTGGTGATCTACGATTTGGACTCGGCAGCCGCCGGGAATCCGCCCCTGTCCAGGTGGTCATCCGTGCTTTTTTTCGACGACCTCGAAGATCCATTCGAACGCGACTGGGATTTTCCGGACCTCGTCGCTAGCCACCTCATGGAAGATGCAGTCCAAAGTTCCGGCCTATCCGTTGACTTCGACACTCTACGCATTATCGACGAACAACCGGAGGAAGCCAGTTCAGACAGCAGCGAAGATGCTCCAACAGCTCGAAGCTACGCAGCGGAAGCGCATGCTCTGTCCAATATAGGCGAGGAAAATGCCCAGCAGCCAGAACAATTTGAACAGGCCCACGCTGTGCCCCTCCGTGACGATTCTTCCTGGTTGCCACCGTTCCAGCATGTACCGCCCGGTGAGCCAAGCGACGAGTTCTTTCCCTCATCGGACGAGAGCGGAGAGGACAGCGAAGAAGTTGCCCTGCCTGATGTAAGCCCCGGTGCGGACGTCGACGAATTGTTCAGTTGCGACGTAACCGCTGACCTTTAAGGACTTGTACGTCGCACTCCGGTGCATGTGCACACTTTACGATAGCACAGCTTATATTGACGTCGTGCGCGGTTTTTGAGAGAGTAACGCTGCTTCGCACATTGACGAGCAAGATTTTTTTAAAAGTATACACGGCACCATAGGTTAAAACTGCCGGTTATAGACTTCGCGAGACATTGTTCTGCTTGATAGATTCCTTGGCCATGTCCTGTGGTGCTGTTCACTCATTCTCATTTTACGTCTTCAAGGTTCACAAATTTTCCAGCGCCCTCGCGGCGCCGCTTGTTAGCTTCACAGTAATCATCGTCATACAGTCTCACTCTACGGAAAAAATAAAAGCTGTACGAGCTAGGTGAAGAGAAAAAGCTCCTTCACCAGACGTCAAACCTGTGCCACCTGAATTTATTGCGATGGACTGCACCACAAACACCTATTCCTCGCTGCCTACTTCTGTCTAAGATTAGGCTGAGGTGTACCGTCTAAGTAAGAATAATTGACAAGGGCGAAATGCACCACTGGCCATTCACAAGCTCTTTCGAACAAAGTGCTGTAACAAAGTGTTGTACTCATTGGCGTCTTCGTACGATGGGGCGGTCATAACTTGCGCTAACTTGTTTTAGGGCATGCTGCCAGTAGACACAAGTGATGGAACCGACGCGAAGACGCTGTCATTCGCACATATTTAATCACTCCTGACTATAAACAGCTGGGTAAAAGAATATGGGGAAGTGTCGGATGTCATCGACATGCGCAAAGCTGCGAAACTGCGCTGACCAGCAATTGCAGAGGAGATAAACATTTATCCTTTATTTCTTTCAAACATGCTAGCATGTGTGAACGAGATCATCACGCGTACTTTCAGACTGGCCGCTTTGCACGATACAAAATATTTTTGTTTTACTTTTAGCATATAGGTAAATTTTATCAGTTAGCTTTTATTCCAGCACGACTGGTTCAACACGGGCGCAGGATGCCACGCCAAGTCTGGCAGAAATCCATGATGTTAATACGTGTCTTGGAGACTCGCATTGTATATCAAAGAGCGTATACTTGTGAATGGAACTCCGAAAATGACATCACGCAAGACAGTAACTGAGTACTCAGTTGTGATATTTCGAAGGTCACTTAATTGCCCGTATACAAAAAAGCGACTTATTCCAATCACGCTGGTGAATCTTCAGACGCAAACCACGTATCCCAAGATAGATATTGATCAGATCTAACATTTACGAAATGCCACAACTGAGTTAATGATGACAGTATGGCCTTGGGTGCTGACCCAAAGTCGCGGGTTTGATCCCAGCCGCAGCAGTCGCATTGCGGTGGAGGCGGCACGCCTAGGGACCGTGTACTGTGCGACGTCAGTGCATGACACAGAGGCCACATTGTCGAAATTTCAGGAGCCCTCCATTATAACGTGCCTCGAAATAATATCGCGATTTTTGCAAGGAAAACCCCGCAAATTATTTTTACTTCTGTGCCTCAACGAGTGGGTCTGCATCCAATAATCAAGAAGTTGAATCGTAAATTTTCTTACGTAACGTATAATTCATAGCATGGCTAATTATCATGAATCTCGGTAGCACGTTAAAGGGGCCCTGCAACACTTTTCCAAGTAGCCATGGAATGGATTCACCAAAGGAGCTTATTGCCTCACGAATTCATTGCCATAAAACTTTTTAGAATCCGTCCAGTACGAAGGGAGTTACAGAGATTTGTCGCACGCTGCAATTGCATTCTCTCTTCTCTCGTCCCGACGAAAGCGCTGGAAGCTAAGCAGGGAGGGATGGCACAGGGGAAAAAAATACGTCACGCGCGCCTCGCGACCTTGAGCACTTTTTCTTTTTTTTTTCTTCGAATACGCGGCATTTCAGGGTGATTGCGCGCGCACGCGTGGACAAGTCGCGGCCTCGCGCGGCGGCCCCAGTAACGACCGAGCGCGCCATGCTCAAACCAGCCAATGGCTGATACAATGGCTGTGACGAGGGATTTTTGAGCTTGGAGCGTCATTTGTCGAGAGAAGAGAAAACAACTTTCAGCTCACTTTAAGAATTTATTGTGAATTCCAGGCCGCGTGCTGCGCTATAATATTTGGCTCGCGTGTTCTTTGGAGCCTCGACTACCGATCGGCAGCGTTTTCTGACCATGCTCAAAAGGTGTTGCATGGCCCCTTTAAGAATTTATTGTGAATTCCAGGCCGCGTGCTGCGCTATAATATTTTGCACGCGTGTTCTCGGGAGCCTCGACTACCGATCGATACCGATTGGCAGCGTTTTCTGACCATGCTCAAAAAGTGTTGCAGGGCCTCTTTAAAACAGGCGCCCAATATGCTCAGTGCTACGTCAGGTGTAATAAATAAGTATATAAGATAATAGAACAACTCTGTCCCACACTTCGCTAAGGTCCGCTGTTCAACAACGGCGTCTCGGCAGACAAGCAGGCTTCTGCTTTACGCTTAGACCTGCGACGCCCTAACCAGCCTACACGTAGTGTTGCTTATCAATCCGCACTATCTGTCAATTGAAATTTGAGAGTGAGGTGTACAATACGCTACATATATATATCATCATTGTGATAAAAGTTTAGAATTTGTGCAAGGTTCATCCCAGCATTCTAGCGAGTGTTTAGGGCAAAAGATAGCCGTTAATTTCAGATGCTAAAATACATGGCCCAACCAAGGGGTGAAGGCCCCTCTTGCGTGATATCCCGGAAGCGGGCTCGTCCATGCAAGTGTGACCTTGCATGCGCTGTGTTCCCCTTAATATTGTCCGGTATTCTTTCTTATGTGTTTGACTGAGACGTACTCAGTATTACATAACAGGTGGCTTCGTGGTAGTGTCTCCCTCATGATTCATCCTCGTCGAACCTTCTCGTTTGTGGAAATGAAATAATTCACAAAGCAACATGACCGCTGATGCGTCCTTAAGAAAGTGCTGACATAGCTTCTTTTTTTTCTTTTTGCTGTTTTTAGTCGCTATAGAGGACAGTACCTGAGCAACGTTTCTCTTTTGAACACATATATTTGCGATGAATATTGAGTGGACTATATTGAAAGTGAACCACGACGTATGTGTGCTCTGTTAAAACGAGTTTTTTAACTTCCCAATTGTAGGACTGTGTATATGTATATACATTATTTTTGTTCATTAATTTTTATATCCTAACAACCAAGTGAAAACCGGTAGCCATCACCAAGCAACGGTGACAACTCGTTCATTATTTTTTATTTCAGTAAAAGAACCCCCCCCCCCCCCCTTTCTTTTTCATAATTTTAAAGAGAGCTTTCCTGCGATGCAGTTCGCTCAACTAATGGCGGCTAGCCACTTCTGCAAACAGCGTGTTCACTCGCAGTTTTCTTGCGCTTGGATGCGGAAAATATAAACTCAGCTCTCTTGATACAAACACGCAGAATAGTCGAGCCCCAGCACGTGCAACTATAGGACTTCGTCTCCTCTTGAAGCACGGCAGGTGCCACCATTAGTAGAGCGAATACGGCCGGTCTCCACCTGGCAGTTTGATCTCCTGGCGGCAGAACCCCCCAACGTGCCCCGTGGCTGTCGCGTGCGACTCAAGAACCGCGTTGCTGGCCATGGCGAAACCAGAACGAGCAGGCTTCGGAACTCAACTGCTCGTCACCAAGCTGCATGCCCTCCTTGCCAGTGGCGTCGATGTTTCTCTGCACTGCGTCCCATCTCATGTGGGAATCCAGGGCAGTGAGCAGGCAGACGCACTGGCGAAAGCAGCGCATCACTCCGCCGTCTCTGTGTGCCGTGCCGTGGTCGCCTCATACTTTCCGAGGCTCACATTGAGGAGGCCACGCTGCCACCCTCCGACGATCGTGCAGCCAGGATGGAATCACCGACCCGGCTGCCTGACCGGGGTCTCACCAGGAGGGAGAGGTCCCTTCTACTGCGTTTACGCATCGGCTGCGCCTGGCCTGCGGCCCTGAGTAATCGGCTTGGCAAAGCCTCGTCCCCTGCGTGCACTGCGTGCGGGGCGGACGAAACCATTGAGCGAAAATAAAGTCCTAATATGAACGACAGTGCCATTTATAATCGGAAATGTCTGGTATGGTAGAACAAAGGAGTATCGCATCAAAATCGGCTAAAAAGCAATATCGCATCAAAGCCCTTCTTTTAAGTTACTTCGCATACTGAACAGATTAAAGCTGTCATGAAGACTTCTTTCTTTTCAGTTTCAGTTTATCATTCATTCAAAATACAAAGGTTCATGGTCAGTAGTATGCAGACGATTTCATAGGTATTGTCAAGAAAATATTGATTTTTTTTTTGTTGAAAATATTGATTTGCGCACTCTTCAAGCGCACATGCCGGGCGTTGGATTAGGGTGGAGCCAATGTGCCGCTCAGTTGTTCGGACGTTCCATATCGTTAGTCTTGAATTGTCGTATGTCGCATGCCTAAACATATGAGGTACGGCTCCGCGCATATGCGGTCGGTCTGAGATTCTATCGGTCGCGATCAGCGCATCACCATTCTGCTAGATGATCTGTAGTCGATGTTGTTATTGATGTTATATGCTTTCTACCAGAAATTACGAAGTCAAAGAACGTTTCAGTAATTGCCAGTTGATGCTTTCACAGACCATACCATGCAGTCAGCCTCCGCTTGGGGCGTATTCTTTCGCTCAGAGCCACAATAATTGCAGCTTATAGATGTCAATATCTCTAGACACAAGAGGGCTGATGATGATGATGATGGTGATGACCTCTTGCTGATGGCGCTCACCCACAAAGGGGGATGTGCCGAGAACCGGGCGGCAGGATCTTTGAGTTTAGTACATAATGCGCTAAAACAAATAAGCGCTGTAACTTTAGACTAAAAAAAAACATACCTAATCTACGGAAATTCCGTAAGGCAAAACTTCAGACTCTGTACCGTGACGAATACTGTGAGCAATTGCTTCATCTTTATTTCTTGTTCGCTGTCCGTGATTGACCCCATGTCAGAATTAATGATGCTACACTTATTCTGTATTAGAGACTATGATTTGATTCTCAGCGCCTTACTTTTTGTATCATAACGTTTACGTCCTTCATCCACTACTACCTTAACATACGCACACAGAATGATCTGGCGAGTTCCTTCCACAATACCTCGTAGTGGGTAAAAACCACCTCTTTTAAGCGAGAGCAAGATCATGTCGGCCAACAGCAGCAACATCTCCGTCAGCAAGGATGACGCCAGCGAGTGCAACCTGACGATCGCGTCTTCGGAGGAAATTACTGATGAAGAAGACAACCTGGTGGACGAGTATCTACGCCAGGTGTTGAGCCTGGACCCAGAGGCGATGGAGCAGTTGTCCGTCTTGGACCAGGAGGGAACCCGAGCTCCAGCCAACAGCGCCACCAGCGTGGAAGCGCGGACGCCCGAAGATCCCGCTGCGTTGGCCCCAGCGCTGCGCTGCAGCGTCGAGTCCAACACCGTGTATGCCAAGGGCCGGTCGCAGCCGACTCTAGCGGAGGGTGAGAGTCTCTTGAAAAGCCTTCTCCTTTCAGCCTCGTGCTACCTAACAATCGTGCAGTACTTCTCTGGCAGCCGTTACGATCCGATGCAGCCCTTGTCCCTCGGCCGATAGAGGTTGTAAGAATGCTGTTCTGCTTAAAGTCCCTGAAAAATACTTTAGTGATGCTGTTGCCGGTTCCGCACATTGGCTCCAGACTTCTTTCGCTCTCGTCCACTCTTTTCTGCCTGCCCTATCCTCGCTGTAGTGCCTAAAGCAAGAATAATTCATGTTGCAGTTAGGTCCAGCGCATTCAGTTCTCAAACAGATTGCCTTGAAAATGCTCTGTATCAATATTTATATGCTGTTACGAGCTCTTTTACGAGGCATTCTCTCGTATTTGAAACGTGCAGTTTTCTACGATAACTGCTCTGTATTTGCACTGCTTAGAACTACGTTTACTGTGAGTGGTCCAATATTCGATGCTGGTTACATGCAATGGGCTTTAATTTAAAAAAAGCATGGATTGATCTGAGCAAAGGCACAAGTTGTTCTTAGGTAATATTTCCGTGCGCACAGCTATTACAGTTCAGCCGCAGATCGGTCAGCGCCGGCCCGATGTTGCATACAGAGTGCAGAGAGCACGCCGGCAGGACTTTGGATAGGAATTATATACTGTGTAAAAAAAAACGGGACACTTCCTTAAAGGAGTACTGACACGATTTTGTAACATCGCAAAAGGGACATTTTTCGTTTCCTTGGTATGCAGTATCAACGCTCTCCACACACCGGATTTAGACAACACGTATAAAATATTTTATATTGATTTTAAAATTTTCGTCCCTGAACATCTGCAAGCCAGCTCCACTGCAATGGACATGATCACGACGAGTCAAGACAGTTTCCGAGTTTGCGAGCTCTGCGTCCGGCATGCAGCCTAAATCGCAAGAAATCACTGTCGGGGTCACTGGACGACAATTCAGCCATCGTTTTTTACGTGCACCACGAGCAGATATGGCAGATTTTCCTTGAGTACGTTGCCAGTTACTGTCTTCCCGTGACGTCACACTGCTCTGACACGTCACTGAGAAGCCGCCCCCTCGATACCGAAACCTAAATTGCTGTTTTATGGTAGCGGTATTAAAAATATATCCAATCTATTCCCAAGCAGTACGATGCTCTTTATAAGTTTCTCGACACCAGTACTTTCATTTAGAGCAACAATCCGAAATTTTTAAAATTCGTGTCAGTACTCCTTTAAAGCAGAAGCTGCGCTAAGATAAAAAATTTAGCGCACATTTGCACTGGTGGTGCCAAGCCTCAAGGAACAGTGGATCTGGGTGGCCTTCGTCAGCATAGTAGCCCAGACTAGCCTAGAGATAGCCAGTTAAGCCTAGATATAACCACAAGACCATAGCAACGTTTCTAAAAACAAGTTCTCGAAACGTTGACAAACAGGGCCAGTAAATGGGGGAGTACTACCAAATTTTGATGATATCAAAATCCCGCTGTAGGCTTGCGCTGTACGAGAAGACACTGAACACGAAGTTTTGGACACAGCAAGCGTTTAGAATATATTTTAAATCTCTTCCAAAGTGTGCTGAAATGCTTATTCTCGCGATGAAGACCCATCTCTAGCGCGACTGACACCGACGTCACTGAGTAGGAAGCGTAGCGAAAGTTTCACTGACGTCAGACCACATTAGAGTGACGTGCTATAAGCGGCGACCCACAGGTATACCACAGCTCTGCTGCACCGGGCCAGCCAAGAGAGCATCGGCTGTGAACTACACCAAATTTTTCTGAGCTTAATTGTTGCCGAAGTAGCCCAAGTTGCTCGCATTTTGGCAAAGTGCTTCGCATCGTCACACAAAGCTGCGAAGGTGACATTAGAAAAGTTTAGTTCGTTCGCACACTTCTTTGAGTTAGCATACCAGGTTGCCGTAGATGTAAACGTGAGAGGGCTGATAGGTGGAGCCACTTGGTAGCGATAATATGAACCAGACATGCACAGAATTTCTGTTGCACAAACCTAATATATTCTACTGTTCTGCTAGTGTAAATTCTCGGCAGCGGCATAGTTGCAAATGCGCTGCCTTTTAAAACATTTTTTTTTGCAACGGTCACTCAGTGAAAACAAAGAAGCGCGTCCGCAATTGTGGTTGCATGACATGTCACGAGATGTCGATATCATCGTCCGGTAACCCAGTACTCGGAAAACATCTCTGAGTATACCTGAATAACGCAAACGCTCATGTTCTCCATTAGAAAATTTTAGCGAGTGTTAAAGGCATCTGAACGGTTGCTCACGCGTGTGTGCGAAAGCAGACGATGCATTACTGCGTTCGTCACAGCTTTTCGGGCTCACGTCTTCGAGCTTCCTACACAATGACGTCAGTGTTACACTCGGCACCCAGAAACCGAAACCGAAAGCCGCTCACATAAATAAAGTGATACTAAATTATTTAGCGAGACTATACGTGTATCTTGGAGTGTGTATCATGCTTCCTGGAGCAACAAGAAACGTTTGCAACAAAGAATGCGTAAGCTACAAATGCGTAAGCCGCAAACCCTAGGAAAGTCAAGTTGAGCCTGTCTCTCTCTAGTTCTTTCGTTTTCTTTTACTTTTTATCTCTCTCTCTCTCTCTTTCGCAACGCAATAATATGGTTCCCATAAATGCTTGTTCTGCTAGCTTGCCTGAATAGCCGAGAGGTTACGACGGTCGCCTTCAAACCGTGGGTACCTGGATTCAAATACCGCCTCGCCATGAAATTTTATTTGGTTCTAGTCCTTCTACTCCTCTACAAATCTCGTTTCCTCTCTTCCTTCCTCCCCTCCACTTCGCCGAGTAGGGTTTAACCATCGCCTCGCTCCTCCTTCCCGGCTCCTTGTCTCAGCCTTAGTCGTTTTACTAGGATTTACTCTCTCCCACTCCTGGCTCCAGCCTCCTTCCCCACCACTCTCCCTCACTCTCCTTAGCCCTGCTCTCTGCCTGTCACTGTCTTCTCTTTCCCTCGCACCAGCTGTTCTTGGTACTGGGGCTTGCCCAATTTCGTGGCCCATAACAGGCCGAGCTTTTGCGGAATCGACGAGGGCTGCTGCCAAAGCTTAAATGAGCCCTGCAACACTTTTCCAAATAACATCGAATGGCTCCATTAAAGGAGTTTAATGGCTGACACTGATGGCCGCAAAAATTTTCAGAATCCGTAAAGTCAGAGTGGAGTTGCAAAGATTTGTCTCTCGTCGCACCGAGCGCGCTCGAAGCTGAGCAGGAAAGGATGGCACGGTGAAAGAAGTTACGCAACACGCACGTCAGGACCTTGAGCACTTTCCTTTTTTTTTTCTTTCGATCACACGGCATACTTTCAGTGTGATGGCGAGCGCGCGCTCGGCAAGTGGCGGCCCCCCGAGGCGGCCATGGTAGCTATGCAGCTTACGGTGATCAAATCAGCCAATGGCCGTGAATTCTGGTATACGGTATCATTTGTAAAAAGAAAAGAGAATGATTTCTAGCGGACATTGAGGATTTATTGTAATTTCCAGGCCGCGTGCTGCGCTATGTTTGGCTCGCGTGTTCTCAGGAGCCTCGACTCCAGATCGGCAGTGTTTTCTGACCATGCTAAAAATATGTTGCAGGGACCCTTTAAACAGGTCCGTTGTAAAAGTGGTGGTATATTGTGTTAAGTATTGTTTAAGCAATCAGTTGAATATATTCACGTGAAAAAATTTATACATTGTTTTGATATAAATATGATCTTATTGTATAACGGTTATTGGTAACAAAAATTATCTAGCCAATCATATAAGTGAAATAACAGCTAATGATAACCATAACTTGTGAACCATGGGCAATGGAGGAATATGAGATCAGTATCAAACTTATGACATTGACGAAAGTAGCTTTGCGTCACCTTTAGCTGCTGTTGTGAACTGTAAAAGAATCGCATGCGTCCAATGCAGTAACAAACCACTGTTTCCCCGCAGTCGACCACAAGGCCACCGATGACAGCTTTTCGGAGGTGGCGAGCAACGAGTGATGGCGTTTCAACCTGGTGTTTTGCTACGCTCGAAGACCTCAGTTGATACCATATCGGCCCAGGAGGTCTACACCTGCCGCATTCGTCTGTTGCTCGTCTATTAACCCGAACATACTAGACTGCTACACCCAGTCTCACCATTTCACTCAGCTTGGCCTTGAACAAACGACTTCTAGTTTCCTCGTTCACGATGTTTTGAGAATTTCCAAGGCGGGAGCTTGACGTTGGTACTTCTCCCCAATTTCGCTCAAAGCCTTCTGTAATCTCATCGTTCGAAATTATATTGCACGCTGCCACCTGATAATGTTGCGTGCACGGCGCCTATTTTTTTTTCTCGTTTGCAGACATGAAGATTGTGGACATAAGGACAACGTCGACAAGACATGTAGAGAATCAAAATATGGACTTTACGAGTATCCCTGTGAACACAACAGGGGCCATAGGCGGAGAGTACGGGGGGGGGCTCGGGGGCTCGGGCCCCCCCCCCCCCCGGACGGCTTCACGGGGGGGCAGAGCCCCCCCCCCCCGGGCGCCTGCCCAGGATATTTTTTAAGAGCTTGGCCTGTAGGTCCCCGTCCATTGAAAACGAGCGTTTGGCCTCCTGTCTGGCAGCTATTTATTTCACAGGAGGCTGTTTATACCCGCTTTTTCATTTCAGGCTTTTAAAATTCCGATCAGGGATCAGTGACAAGTGAAACACTCAGTTAATAATTCTCCGCAAAGAGATTTGTATGTGCAGAATATGTTGTGTTAACAAACAACACAGGCGACCTCTTAGTGTTCTATAGTGGTAGAAAATTGCATTTTCTACCACCTGAGACTTATTTTTGGCCATCACAAATTAAAGATTAAAGCTTCCTGTAGCAGCATTAGGCCACTGTCCTATGTCTGGTGCACATTTTAACAAAGTAATGCATGTCAATAAAGAAAATAGGCGGGTCCCACTCATTGGGGGGAATCGATTTTATGTGATGCAGTCACCGAGTAGCAGCCTATACGGCATTTTTCGTTTTGAGCCAAGCGTTGCGAGGAGGATCGATGTCTTTGTGTAAGTTGAAAAATAAATCGGGAGTCATCACAAGAGATATTCATACTGATATCGCGGTGTCGGCGCCAAAGAGGATAAGCGTGGTATTAAAGTACTTAATTATATTCTTTAATTTAGGAGGCGGACATGCTCTCTCTCTCTCGATATATATATATATATATATATATATATATATATATATATATAATATGTGTGTGTGTGAAGCGACAGGAAGAACAATGTAGAAGAGCAAGCCGGGCCCCGCCCCCTCCGGCAAAATGAAAACTCTCCGCCTATGACAGGGGCCCAAAAGGGATCATAACAGTCTTTCTCCAACCAGGACGTGTTTTACGTAGATAATAGGGGCTTTTAGCATGTACGTACACTTCTTTACGGTACCGGATACCGGAAGGAATCTGCGCATGCACGAGCTTTTACGGAACGTCTACTCGCGGCGGATAGACTTTACGTTTACGGCCCTATCTCGCAAATCCACCTTCGTTCGTGGCCGCTCCCGATATACGCTTTGCTAAGACTCCAGCCGCCAAGTCAGAATAAGTTGAAGAGGGAGCAATCATCTTATTTCTGCCCGATCACCGAAGCTAGAGTAACTTAGAATACCCTAGCCGTAAACGCGAGAGCCCTAAAGCCCCTGACAGGCTGGATATGTGGCGCCATCTAGCGGGGCCAAGATGAACCAGCCAAGCACAAAATTGTTTTTGCAGAAACATCGCGCATTCTACTTCTGGTGTAAATGCCTTGCAGCGGTATAATCACGAATGAGCTTCCTTTTCAACCATCTTTTTCCCTCGAGAACACTTTACGAAAACAAACGCGTCTATGACTGTGGTTGCGCGAAGTGTCACAAGATGTCGACACCATCGTCCGGTAACCGGGTATTTCCAACGATGTACACACTAAAAACCTTATGATTTTGCGCAGCGGTGCTTCAATCATATCTAAATTAAAAAATTAGGCAGATCCCAAGTACCATGGGAATCGATGTTATGCGAAGCATGCGGCGGTAAGGTGACTGGGTTGTAATTAAATGCAGTTATCATTACTATTTAGTTTGCGCAAACATAAAGGTATAAGTTTACATACGTCCGTAAACGTTGCCATACCAATTTTGGTATAAATACCATTAACGGTACGGTCTGGAGAGCACTAAGTCGTAGGCGGCTAGATAGATAGATAGATAGATAGATAGATAGATAGATAGATAGATAGATAGATAGATAGATAGATAGATAGATAGATAGATAGATAGATAGATAGATAGATAGATAGATAGATAGATAGATAGATACGCTCGAAGTCGCCGAAGTTCGCGAAGAAATGCTTCGCATTTAAAAAAACAAGAGAAAACACTGTAAATATATTAAAGGTGTGCACGGGCTCCGGGTAGCCCGAAAGCCCGAACCCGGCGCGGCCCACGGGCTGGGCTCGGGTAGGCCTATACGTTCTCATCTCGGGCGCGGGCCGGGCTCGCCGGGTGAGGTTCAAAGCCCGAATCAAGTCTAAAATATAGGCGTTGTGCCGTAATTATTTTCCAGCACGTAGCGCCTGCTCCGCGACCGCCCCCCACCCCTTTTGTCGGTTATCCTTTGCTTTCATTTAGTTTCGTTTAATTTTATTTCATTTTATTTCCTTAAAGACACCTCCAGGGGGTGTCACATAAGGGGTGGATATAAAGAAATGATACAAAAAGTAACCACGTATGTTAATTGCACGACAGAAATAAAGTCGGGCAGGTAATGGTGGCAGTGCTGTGGGAAAGGTTGTTCCATTCAGATGGTGCCCGTGGAAAGGAGGCAGAAAATGTTTTGGTGCGGCTGCGTGGACGGATGACTAGGAAGGCATGACCGGTGCAATGAGATATGCGGGCTGGAGGGGTGATCAAGCCTGGGTCGTCAGGTTAGCTGTAATTGGTCTTATGGGACAGAACTTATTGTACTTTAAGCGCAAGGCGACAAGGTGATGCACTGCCTCTGTTCCATTCTGGCAACAAAAAAGTTGAGCTCTACGAACTCAACTTGAAAGAAGCGCCACCACGGAAGCTGTCATTTGCTTTTGTTTCACCTTGATATGTTAATAATATGCCACATTATCAGAAAATGATAATACCATGTGTGGTATGTTTCACTTTGATATTCTGAATAAAATGCTACATTATCGGAAAACAATATCTTGGCTCCCCAGCAAACCCTCATAATGGTTGGCTGGACCAGGCAGGTCCCAGGCTTTTGTTTTTGTAAGTCGGGCCGGCTGGGCGCGCAGCCCTTTAAACTTAATTGTGCTCGGGCGGACCGTCGACCCAGTCAGCAGGCCGAAATGCAGCCCATTCACAGCTCTAACACACACACACACACACACACACACACACACACACACACACACACACACACACACACACACACACACACACACACACACACACACACACACACACACACACACACACACACACACACACACACACACACACACACACACACACACACACACACACACACGCACACACACACACACACACACACACACACACACGCACACGCACACGCACACGCACACGCACGCACACACACACACACACACTAACACACACTAACACACACACACACACACACCACACACGCACACACACACACACACACACACACACACACACACACACACACACACACACACACACACACACACACACACACACACACACACACACACACGCACGCACGCACGCACGCACGCACACGCACACGCACACACGCACACACACACACACGCACACACACATATAACAAAACAAAAAAAAAACAAGAGGAGCACGTACGACAGATGACTCGACCCAGCATGTTTTCCCCGGCGAACAATTTTCTCCTATAATACTTGCCTAAAAAGCATTTCGCGATGGGAAAAAAAGGCGCCTTTCGCATTCCTTTGTGAGAATTTCTGGAAAATGCTCAACAACTCGCAGAACGGTATATAACTGATGTCTCGATATGCACCTCATTTAAATCGACCACGCTCCACTGAGGAGCATCTTTTTTTTAGGGGCGAAGCTACTTAGGGCGTAGGCTTGTCCGGCGCCGTCCGTCGTAGCCAACGTGATAACGATGACGATGACGCTGATGACCATGAAGAATAAGCGCGTTCCAGACCACCTCTAGTTACTATCGTGTCCACCGAGGAAGCAGAGCGTCCCGCGGGCGGTGTGGCCATCTATGTCAAGCAGGACACTGTAGTACAATAAGGCCGTCAACCACCACTACAGTCACTAGAGTCATGGCCGAGAGCATAGAGGGGCAGCTTAGCAATGGCTGGGCAGGTGGTGTCTGTCGCCCAGGCTGACTCCATTCCTTGATCTTGCTTGGATGTGCTTGCGGGGGCTTAGTCCATCCCTCCTTCCCGCGTCCCACAACCCCACAGCGCATGCGCGTCCCCTCCGCCTCTCTCTCCTCTCCAACGCTCACCCCCTTTCTCTCCTCTAGCAACCCTCTACTGTACGGAGCGGCGCCCGCGCCCTACACCCCTCCAGAGCATGCGCGTCCCCTCCCCCTCTCCAACGCTCGCCCCCTTTCTCTCCTCTAGCAATCCTCTACCGTACGGAGCGGCGGCCGCGCCCTCCACCTCTCCAACGCTCACCCCCCTTTCTCTCCTCTAGGAATCCTCTACTGTACGGAGCGGCGCGCGCGTCCCCTCTCTCTCCTCTAGGAATCCTCTACTCTACGGAGCGGCGTCCGCGTTCCACATCCCCACAGCGCATGCGCGTCCTCTCCTACGCTCACCCCCTCTAGCAATCCTCTATGGAGCCATATAAGAACCCCTATCCCTCCACTCCACTTATAATGAAGAGGGACCGGAAGCCACGTCTAGCTACCATTTACGAATAAATAAAATTTATCGTATATATAGGGGGGCGATCGGAGATCGTTGTTCTGTTCGCGCCCGTTCTGCGGGGCTTGCGTCACAAAAGTGGGCGGTCCGGAGCTCGCTCTCGCCGAGAGAAAGAGGACAGCAAATCGTGAAGCGGCGCGCTTTCCGGAAGTAGACGCGCTTCCTCTATCGCCTGCTCGGGGACCGTATACTTCATTGCGAAGTGTTTCTCGCCTTCTAAAAAATACAGTTCTTTTACGAATAAGTATTACTTTTTCTTCTCAAGCTCAAGCAATTTCTGAACCAGCAATACGTTGTAGTACTGATAATTTTTTAATGTCGTGTTTTTCGGCGTGGTCACCAGGTGGTGTCGTGCACGCAAAAAAAGAAAGAAAAAAAGAGCGGGCGGCGCAGTTTTTAAAAATGTCGTCCCATCGCAACATCCGCCTTAACCCCCGGGTTTCGGGTCGTCAGAGGGAACTTCTGCGGGCTTCGACCGCCAGATTGCGACGTCGTCGTACCCCCTGGGGCCGTCGTTCACGAGGGAGGACCGGGACGACTTGTGGCAGGAGCTGGTAGCGTTTTTGAACGAAGGCCCTGCACGTGAGTGCAGCAGAGGTGAGTGCGAGCACAATTGTATCGCGGTCGATCATCATACGCGTCCCGTTTGTGCTTTACAGGGGCACAGGAGGTGACGAGATCTCGGGTTGCCGCGACTGCATTCTGCGGTTCGACGGTGCGCGAGGCCGTGTTCGGGCGGTCGGAAGCGGTAAGAGCTAGCGTAGAATATCATTCTCTTGTATGCTACAAATAGTGTGCACATTTGCTTCCATCCATTACGCGCGGTTTGTTTTAATTCTTTCAAACAATTTCTAGTGCGTCGCTCGGCTGCCGCGGTGGTTGAGATGCTAACACGTTGCGCTGCAGAGAACAGTGTGCCAGACGGTCACATGCGCGGTGATGACGAAAGAACAATCGCGAAATATACCTCGAAGCTTATTAAAGCACCCTACGTGTTCCAAACCATTTCTCAGAGCATCGCGTCGACTGGGGAGCGTAGCCAGTGGGTTCGACTCCCTCCACGCTTCTCTGCGAAGTTTGTGTGGCACAGCATGCCGCTGTTGAAACGTCTCTCGCAAAAAAAAAAAAAAAAAAATAATAATAATAAATAAATAATAATAATTCATGTTAACATTGCTATACTACTTCCAGCATAAGTGCACTTTCGCCAAAGTAATGCCTATGAATCATTGTTTGTAGCTCTGGGTAGCTGCACTGTTGTCAATGGGGACCAGATTGCAATGTAGCCTATTTTAGCGTATGCTTACAGTTGGTTGCCCCAGATTAGAGCCTGCAGGCATGTGCACAGTCTAGGGACTTCCGCCGTTTTCAGTGCACTGGGCCGTTGCTTACTCTGCCAAGGCGCACGCAGATTGCAGGTTAACTTTCACACCTTAGAAGACTGTAGGCTTGGGCATGTTGGTACAACATGATTAAGAATTCAAATCAGTGCAACCGTCAGGAGGAGCACTCCGTCTCCTGCTCTCTGTCCCCTCCCGACGGTTGTGCTGATTTGAATTCTTTCACACCGTGCCCTCCGTACTTCTTATTGGACTCCCGGTGTCAATCGAGAAACTTTTTACCATAACAGGTATTCGTGAGCCCTGCTTCAGCTGCTGGTGGTGTGGCTGAAGAGGATGTGGTCCACGATTGGGTGCCCCAGTTTGTAAGCTTGGCTGATGTTTTCATTAACTGTAAATGGCACTACTTGCTCACAGATAATGCTCATGCATGGAAGTATATGTTTGTGAAGACATGACATCTGTGGGCGTAAAGACAAAGTTACACACAAAAAAGAAATGTGGCAATGGTTGCAGGTGAGCTGATCGTTTGCATAACAGACGGAATACACAGGTGTGCTCTATTGTAGTTATGGTGAAATGTAGCAAAAAATGTTAGGTTGCAAGAATGTGCAACATCTTGAGATGTTTCCCTGTTTTGTTGTTTGCTTTAAAAGCAAACCTGAAAATGTGCCATTGGTAAATACCCTGTACAAAAAAAAATAAAAACTCCGTATTTAACTTCGTATAGCCATCATACACAAATGCACATTCTTGCACCTGTGTTACACCTGCTTGCTGTATATTTTGCATACTGCAGCAACAAGGCGGGAGACAAGAAGACGGGACGGGCGCTCTCCCTTCTTCTTCTTGTCTCGTGTCCCATCTTCCTGCGCTCCGCTTTTATTTTCAGACAATGCACCAACTCGCCCAGCGGTGCATTCTATTCAGCAACAGGGGTTTCTGTTGGTCATCATAGTGCAGAGGTGATTAGAGGTGTGAGATGAGCGAAAATGAATTCCGGTTTCACTTTGGTCTGTCCAAACGAAGTGTATTCATTGTGGTGAACGAGGCACCATTCATGGATGCCAGTGGATTTTCAACAGAGAGAAAATTGTTGTGCACTGTGAAACGTTTCACAAACAAAAGCTTCTAGCAAAAAAATGGAAGCGAGAAATTCATAGATGATAATGGCAACACATTTCTTGGCTTCCAGCTCTTGACGCAGCTGTAAGATGTGGGTAACCAGCAGGCCGAGGCACTGGAGTTATTAGCCGCAAACACCGGGCAGAGCAAGGCACTCCAACAGCTGATGAGGCCAGGTGTCGGAAAGCCGCCGACCACCAGGTTCGACTTTTCGGTGACATGGTCCACAAGCTGCAAAGCGTTGGTACCCTTGCCTGGGCTCTGACTGCAGTGCTGCAGCAGGAGGCACCTGCACAGTGATTTGTAGATAGGTGTACATATATGTCGATTCATTTGTCAACATCCCGAGCTGTGATATGTTGGTTTTTTTTAATGGTGCACTGCATTTTTTTCCTGGAAATCAGAAGCACTGATGAGCTGTTTTATTGTACATAGCACAGTGTAGTTCCAATGGCAAATTTTTTCTTGCAGTGTCATTAGCATGCGAGGTGATGCAATAATCAGGTTTGTTGTATATGCGCATAGTGCAGTGTATTTTTATTTTTATAGTGTATACGTGTGCACTAGTGTAGCGCACTGCATGTTTTCTGTTGATTTTTCTATATCCTAGAAAAAAAAAGCAAGGCAGTTGCTGAATAGTCTAGGATGCACAACAATTTTGAAATATTGTAAAACCAAAAAATAGTTTTTTAATGAACACGCGTTCTATTGCTTAGAAGTGTTAAGACAACATGATTGGGTACAAACAGAAATAAATATTGAGGAAAACATATCAGCAACAAACAACTTGCAGTTTTTTTAGCGAGTTCGTTTAATACCAGTTTGAATTTGCATTGTTTTCATGCACTGCAATGGCTTCCATATTGCGAAGTGTGTGTTGCTGCAGAGGAGCAGCAGGCACTTTGTTACGTTTCCATATAGATATTATAAATGGAGGACACTTTTTGTTCTTTTACATTGCATTAAAGGAATATTTATTTAGCTTTTTATGTGCACTGTTCACGATACTTGTAATAAAATTTCATTTCCCAGACCACTCACGTCGTTCACCTCATGTTTTTTTCTAAAAGCTCGATCCTTGTAGCGCTAAAACTAGCCTATGTTGCTGTCCTGATTCAAACAGCCTCTTCAGGTTACCACTTTGGCTGTGAATGGCACCGTGAGCCATTCACAGTTGAGCTGTCTCTGGTGCCTTGTGTGAAGCACGATATTTTACAAGATGGCCAAACTATTTCATCAGGATGGCATTGTGCGACAAGGGGGTCATTCGTTGTAAGAAGAATCTATTTTCACTGATATATGCAGCAAACGTTGGAAGTGTCGTAAAAAAAGTGAGCTTTTTTTCATGCCAATAATAAACACAATAAACAAAGAAATGCGCACCGCACAGTGCTGCCAAGGCCTTTGCAGGTGGCAATGTACCCAATGCAGGCGCTCGGTATGCGGGCCCCATGGTCCTCGAAATTGGTTCGCCACGCGGTTACACTGCTGCTGGACGCTCGGGTACAGCAGTAGTGGTGGTAGCCCAGCTGCTGCTGGTGGTGCCGCAGTGTCGTCGGTGTTGTCATCACCCCCTTCGAGAGCAGGCTCATGTGCCGCCAATGCAATGTTGTGCAGAGCTACGCACGCAACTGTGCACAACATTGCATTATGCAGATGGTGGCTGCTCAATCGGGGTTGTAGAGCAGGGTCCAGTAATGCTGCAAGCAGCAGAACCTGCTCTTTATGACCCCGGTGCACCTCTCCACACCACTGTGCATGGCGGTGTGGGTCTTGTAGCGGCTCCCAGGGGTGCCACAAGCTGGTCGTCCGGGCACTGGTATCAACAACCACAGTTCCAACGGATAGCCGGAGTCTCCTGCACAAGGGTAGTGTGTCAGCTGTAGTGATATTGTCATGTGGACGTGATGTTGATGAAGGCAGCAATTGCGTGTTGAAGACTAAAGTTTTTATTTGGACAAACCTGTGCCCGGCAAATGAAAATACTAGGTGCAAGCGATTCACACTGTAAACTGTTATCGACGTGAACAGCCGTCAGCCGTCGACTAATCTGACCAATGGTGGAATGCATCGTCTTTTATAAAGCAGACGTCAAAGCTTCCAGCGTTATCGTTGGTGCTCACGTAAGCTCTCGTATGAACTTGACTGTTCGCGTCCTGCACGTGATCATAACAGAATGATCTAAAAAAATATCGTGAAGAAGTTTTCCAAACAGTGCGGCACAGTCGGTGCCAAGCGTTGACAACAGTTTTTGTGGCTGAAATACAATACGTCAAAATAAGGCAATAAACGTGTGGAAATATTGTTTTGAATGTGGCAAATGCTGCGACCAGGGACGTAGCAAGGGGGGGGGGGGGGTTTGGGGGTTCAAACCCCCCCCCGAAATATTTTTCTGGGTCAATTTTTTAGAAAGCGTTTGTACAAAATAACTCTCTCTTCTCCATTTACACCTTTCTCAAATGACGCGATAAGAAATACTGTTACATGTGTTCCACCGTCGATTACACCCCCCATCCCTCCCCCCTGGGGGGGGGAGGGAGGGGGGGTGTAACTGAACCCCCTCCGAAAAAAATTTCTGGCTACGGCCCTGGCTGCGACCACTTACCAAGCAAGTATTCACCAAGCCGCAGTTATGAATCCAGGTTCAAGAAGAGAGCTCCTCTGCCACACCCACGTGACATGACCAGGTGAAACATGGATTGACATCCAGAATCCAGAAGTCGGCATCACATATCTGCAGAACTGAATTCAGCCAAAATTGTATCCATAAAATGCCTTGCAAAACTCTTTATGTCGATGTAACTACATCTGTCTGCAGCGACTATTCAAATATGGCTATCAACAAAGCGTCAACAAGGTAGGACTTGTACCACCAGCTCTAACAAGTGGACTTGGCTTCGTCAAGGCAGTGTCATAAGGTAGTTTGCATGCTTACTGTTTGGACAACCTAGCTTCTGGCCACAGCAGGCATTTAACCAAATTATTGATGTATGTTTAAGCCAATGTATCACGAACTACATGCAGCACGGCAAACTCGTGACTGAAATGGAGTAATGAAACAACACATATTTAATGCACTTGTATAGATCCATGTAACGCCCATCACGACAATGAACAATGAGGACGCAGCACAGGACCGCGAATTTGCTACGGCACATGCTGGGAGCGTTACTCTCACCAAATCCACATCGTGAATAAAGCTATACGGTACACTTGGCGATCGAGCAACGGTAACATCAAGCACAATGGACGCCTTTGAGCCACATCGTACTCCGCGTCGCATGATTTCATCGCTTATCCTCAGCGAAGTGCCCTGAAACGAACCCATTCCCGTTCTGTATAGATCGAAAATACCGCGCCCGCTATGTTTTGTCGCAACACGCAGAACAGAAAATTTAAACAATGCAAATGAAACAATTCGCTACGCATACAATGCATGAATAATACTCACGATCATGGTGTTGAATACGCAGAAGCCCTTCCGTAACATGTAATTCGCCGGGTGCGCAGGGCTCAGGCCATGGGGCTTTTGGATGGCGATGAGGGTACCATCGACGCACCCGAGCACACCGGGAATCCGCACCAGCCGCGCCAACGCCGCCTTTGTTCGCTCCTTCGCCTGCCTTCGCGTCTGTGGTCTCCGGAAACGCCACCCACCGTTTCTACCAGCCACAACGACAGTAATTGCGTGTGCCACCTCGTGGATTGTGTCGCTGACGGACGATTGCGACAGGCCGATGAATTCCTCGCTGCCGACAGTACGCTGGAAGCATCCGCTAACAAAAAATGTCAGCGCGCACAACACTTTCCGCTCTGTTGAAATACCGCTGGCGCCCGATGATGGGGTCGAGTTCGCCGCACAACCAACGCACCGTTCGTCTCGAGAAACGTAAGCGACTCCGGATTCATCCTCGCTCACCTCTTCAAACGCATTTCGCACCTCCAACCACTCTGCCTCTTCGAGTAACGCCAACGCAACAAGATACACACCCATCGCGAGCACCATTTTCTCAAAATCAGCTGTTGCAGCAGTCGCTGCCGCCGCGCGCCGCCGCTTTTCCACGCGCGAGAACGCGGCGGAACAACCTCGATCACCGTTCGTTTGTAGCAGACGACATGCTCGTTATGACGCGGTATGACGTCACCAGAAAAGAAAATACAAAGAAAAGGTCAAACAACAAAAAAAGAAGGCCGCGCCTCCAAAAGTCACGTGGTTTCTCCCGCTTCAGCCAATCGCGTGCGCCTCGGAGAACGAACGCGGCGGAACAGCGATCTCCGATCGCCCCCCATACACAGTGTTTGTCACGTCTTTCATGATGTACTGGACGAAAATTTACGGAATATTCACGGTTTACCGATGAACCTCCGGAGCTTCGCCTACTCATCACTCCGTGGATATGCTGTGATTTTTTTCTTCAAAGAAAAAGAAGTACTTGAAATACACGCCCCTCCAGCTCTTGGTTTGTTCTGTTCATTTTCTACGGGACTCATATCGCTGCCGAACGCAGCGCTACAGCACAGTGACGGCAGGTGGCGGACGCAGCGCGGACGTTACGAATACGCGAGATCCGCGTGATTCGACGTGCGGAAGTGAGCGGTCCGCTGTAAACCCAGTAAACCTGCGTCGGCGTGGTTCCCGTAGTTCGTAGTCGTTTGGTTATCCTGCCGTAGTGGACAGCTAAGGAGAGGACGCCGTACTTCTGAAAACATGGCGCAGCCTGAGTCAACCGGGAAAAAGGTCGCGTCGAGCAGTTCGACGCAGTCGCACCAGTGCGTTGTCTACCTGTGCAGTGCGCCGATTCAAAACGGCAATTCCGCTAGCTTGAGCCTGCTGTCGTCTTTCGCTTCAGTATCGCAGCGGGTATGCGGCAATTCGTGGGAGAAGCACTGGCTGGTGGTCTTCGACTACGGCGAAGACGCGGTGCTCGTCTGCGATGCTGACATGGACCACTCGGGGGGCACTGACGGGGCGCAAGTATTGGAAGGTGCGGACGGCCGTCTTCAATGGGTCGTTCTCTTACAAAGTGAGTACCGCGAGACCGAAATATTATATCGCTTCTTGTCCTACTGCTGTGGGCGTTTCGTCGGCCACCGAGGCAAATGCCGAAACACAGGACCGACATCAAGTTCGTTGCACTTGAGAGAGAAAAACGTTAAACTTCCAACCAATGTAGCACAACTGCGTTTCAGAACCTTGAATGTTTCCTACAAATGTGAAGCTCCGAATAATACAAAAATAAAAGCAGGGTATTTGCAAATCTTTATCTCTACGCCAAGACGACACAACTGCTGCTGAAAAGTATGAATGTGTAAAGTGCAACTGACATGTAACAAAAGTGGTTGTCATCATCTTCAAATGTAATGACATACGTTAGCACCTCAATTTAGGAAGCGAAGAATGCAATGCTTCGTAATTACGGTAACACTTCAAAGGTTTAGGTTTTTTCAACGTACGTTCTGTGTTGCCACAAAATTCAGTGCGGAAAGGCGTGACCGCATCTTCGCTGAAAGTTCTGCCGTCTACCTTCTAGGCGTGGCGTGGGCTCGAAGTGTTCAAAATTGCGCTGACGCTAAGCGTAAGCTCCCAATCTGCTTTCTTGCATTTCGCTTCAGATATGAAACTTTCTCGATAGAGCGAAAACGCTTTTTCACCTCTGTAAAGAAATAATTAAGCGAATGATTATTCCGCCATGCATACATCACTCGTTTGAGTCTTGCGTTCAAGGGTGTTTGATTCGAATCGATGGAATGATCCAGTAATCGCAAATTGGCGACAACGTTCTTTTTGTCTGCCTCGCAGGGGAAGCGATCCGTTACCGTGGTGAAGAGTGGACGACCGCAGCCGCGTTATCGCGATCTCGTGTAACAGAAGTGACAGCCAAGAGCGGCAGAAAGTTGACCTGTAGCCCAGTAAGGGATCGCGTTATATACGTCTAAAACAAAAAAAAGTTATGGGCGTAAACGGGAGCCCCAGTCGCAGCCTGCGCCAGCTTGCTGATAAAGCGGTAAACTAAAGTGATAGCAGTGCCGACTTCTTGACCGCATGCATGCACCGTAGCTGTTCGTTCAACTGTCACTCAACTGCTAGTTGCTCGCCTTGTGCCTTGTTTTTTCTGTACTATACTATACTAGTCTACTGTATATGCTACCTTTAAAGGTGCCATATACAGTAACTCTACTCTATACAAGCGAAGGGCACCTCCTTGTGCACGTTCTCATAACTTCTAATACGTATGCCTATACGACGTTTGATGGACCCTAACCTAAGGTAAACTGGACGATGAAAGGCGGCCGATGCCTTTTTCTTTTGGTGTACCAAGATGTTTACATCTGAGTACACGACTTCTTAGGTAGTGTGCCAAGTTTGTTGTGGCGTGCTGAAACTGGCGGCAAAAGAGAGCGAAGGTATCAGTTCATTTTCCCGTGCTAAAATGGGCCACGTTCTGTTTCTTTGCAACCGCTTATGGATGTGTGTTTACTGAACGATTAGCAGTTCGCATTTCGCTTGCGTTGTGCTTGATAGTGACAGTGATCAGGCGACATCAGAGCTTCAAGGACCTTTACGCGTTGACCAGTGAATGCGCCTTTCTCGGGGCTGTCGGCTCGCAGAAGAAAACCTATTGTCAGCTTAAAGGCGCGACTGCGCATGACTCCTCGTATATTTCTGCCACTGCCAGAGCACCATGTTCCTGACGATGCGTGAAAGCTTAGATTATGGTCTTCAGCATACCGAAACTGCGGTGAGCCAAAACGAATGCCGCAGGCTGTTGATAACAGAACTAATTTTTACAACATGGTGTTTCTTAGCCAAAATCCTGGTAACTGTTTTTGCGTTCTGCCCCTGTTTTGTTACATCTCGTACAGCGGGCGATAGGGCACACTACAAGCAGGTAGAATGTTTAGTGTTCAGAGGTGGGGAAGCCCAGCGATCTGGATGGCTGGACGTATAACCATAGGCGTGCCCACGAGGGGGGGGCAGAGGGGGCAGCCGCCCCCCCTAGTCACCTAAGAAGGGGGGGGCGCAAAGTCTGCCCTATACATTGACTTAATAGGGAAGGGGGGCGCTGCGACGAGCCTTCGCCCCCCCCCCCCCCCTGAAAGGGGAACCCTGCACACGCCTATGCGTATAACCAGAGGTATAACGGTATAACTTCGCTTGCCCGAAGTTCGCATGGTTCGCATTAGGTGGAGGAGGAAATCAGCGCGGAGGGAGCTTGCGGCTACCGTGAAATGCACTAAAGTTTATATAGCGCACGGGATTGTGGCGCCATCTCTCGAATCTTCTTGTAACATCAGCCATTCTACTGTGTACGCCACGGCTCAAGAGCAGTTGTTAGTAGCGCCGTGTCCTCGTGCCTTCTCTCTCGTGTTCGTGTCTCCTTGCGCTGAAACATAAGAAATGCAGTACCAACTAGCCCACCAGTCGGTTTTATTGAACTTCGAAATACAACCCGCGACCACGCCATACAGTGGTCAGCTACTTATTCGCTGCTGCGGTTAAGCTTGACGGTTACGAAGGAAGTTTATTTTAGTTCTTCAAATCGCACGGGATGCACGGTACTCTAGCGATCGCGTCGTCCACCTGTTTAATTGTTCCTGCGTTAGTACTGTGTTATACTCTTTATCACGAAGTTAATGTTGTATTCGCAATGCCCACGAACTATAGGTGGCGCGCTGTACGATTCAAGATGGCGCCCGATGGAGGGTCAATCCGTTTGTTAGCATAGAAACAGATAGGACGTGCGTACGTACGGCCCGTGCCACTTTCACCAGATGAAGTCATGAGCTGCACTGAAATTGATATGAGACCGAAATGCTTTCTCAAACCGTGGAAGCTCGCCACCTAATTATTTGCCGCGGTGTGAAAGGTTATATTTCAGCTCCGTTACCGTGCATAAGCGATGCTGTGCGATATCCTGTGCGTGCTGCAGAAAACTTCATGAACTAGAATTGACGTGTGACCTGAACGGCACTCCGAGATACTGTGTACCGAGCCTGCCTGACGGATTTGCCGCAGTGGTAGGCCGCTAGCGAGTAGCGTCATCGCTGCTGCACGGGACCGAATGTTTAACGTGGCGATGGTTTGCAAACATACGCCGTCGTCATTACTTGCGCAGTCAGGAACGCGGAGTTGCTTCTTCAACGGAACACAGGCATTTAACATCCTATTTAGTAGCGCTTGTATCACAGCCATGCTCAGACTCAAGCCGTGCGCAATTCACTGCACTCGGATGCTGCAGGTTCGATCAGCACGATCGAAACATGAATATCGAAAAGAACACGCACGTATGCTTTTCGCAACGACGAATTCTTCGACGTTGCGAAAATGCGTCGAACAACAATGCCGATCGGAAGGTACCGGTGAAGTACAGGAGAAGTGAGCCGATAGGCGTGGATTGTGGCCGTGACTGCACGTTTCATCGCTCTAACCATTTCGCTTCCCTGTTCCGAACTCGAGTGTTCTGGCGGAATGCGGCGCTCGATAATATCCTCAATAATTGCGCTACGTGCAATGTACAAGAAAAACTATGTTTTTATTTTGATCTCGCTGAAGGATACTATATACGCGTATGCATTAAACACAATCAAAGTGACTTACGAGCGTGAAAAAACATTAGCGCGCGAGGGGACGTGAAGTGCAACTCGCTCCTCGTGAGTTAGCAGCTGATCGTTCATCGTCGCTGTCACACACCTTCACACACACACACACGCTTTCACAGCCTTCTCCGTCCAGCGAAAAATCCTCGTCGTCAAGGTGGTTCCTCTTAACATCATTGCTGAAAGCAATCTGAAGAATTTCCTCCGCCGAACGACTTCGATTAGCCCTCGTCACAACGTTATCTGGGCGCGCAGAACTTGTTGCTCTCACACCGGTCAACAAACAAATCGCTTGCAGAGTGCTGCCATCTATCAACATAACTACAAAAACAAGCGGCGCAGCGCTGGCCAATTTGAGATTACTCAGTTATACATGGCTAGCTCGCGCGACTTCCCGCCTACAATGTTATAAATTCATGCACTACAAAAGCACTGACGAATGCTATATGCAAGTAAAGCAAGGTGAGTTTCAACTGAGAAGGTCAGACGACAGTGTTTAACTAACCTACGTGGCTACACAAAACCTCGCGAAGCTGATATTTGTACGATGTGGGTCATCGTTGAACGCGCGAGTTGGCACGTATTTTCACGAAAACTTCGCGTCTCGAAAGGACGAGTCAGATTTATCGTGTCACGGAGGGCCCGGTTTGTTCACTGAAGCAGGAAACATGCAAACTCGTAGTGTTTCTTTCCTGCTAACACAGCCGAACAAGTGCGCTACTGCGTAGGGCTGCCATGGTGTCGTCTACTGATCATCCATGAGAGGACGCTCCTAAATTCCGCTAGGGGCGCGACAGTCTATGGGCATTGCGAATATATCTCTAGGGGAAGAGTGTAAAGCGGCACAAAGTACCGTATTCACGCTTGTGCAATCCAAATTTTAGTCGATGTGCCAATGTGCACATCCTGCGGTACATAGTCGTATGAGCTAATGGACCACGCATTCAAAACTTGAAGGACACCACTTGAAGGACACCGTGTACCTATTTGCCAGAAGCACTATTTCATTGTCTTTAAAACGAGTACTGTTACTTTCGAAGCAGTTTGTAGACAGGGACACTACGGAAAAAACATGGTTGACCCCTCCGTCATCGGAATCGGCATAACACGAAAGTGAAACGTGTCCTTATAGAAGTAGTTCAATATTTTCTGTACATTGATATAAGAGAGCTTGCGCAATGTCTATTGGTGTTTGACAGATATAGCACCGTTTAACGTGGATGCATCCACGTTGACGCTTGGCGGTAGATCTGTATCCCGACGACTAACTTCCATGATCCATGATTAAACAAACCCTTGTTGTCATAGACGCTTGTGGTAGCTGTACGGTGAGAGCGGACACCCAGAAGCGCCACTGAGTGGACGCCGAACTTGGGCTAAGGTCGCCTACTCGCGGCTTGTTAGTTATTGAACACCACTGCCCGACCTGAGGGAAACGCAACGCGCGTCGTGTCTTCCCCGCTGGCCGGCTGCAATTTTTCGTCGGGCGAGCGTAAGTTGGGAACGCGGAGTTACAGCCACGCTACAGCCACGCTAAGCACTCGCGCGTCGCAGAGCTTTTTTCGGTATGGATGGATCACAGAACACCTATGGATGCTATGAGCGACGCCGACGCTGGGGGTAACGTCGCCACCTGGCAATGGGGTAATGCGTCGACAAAATTGCACTTTTCACATTCGAAACGCGCCGAATGGGACGGACGCGTAGAAACGACGCTTTGTGGCGCGATTTTGTACGCATTCCACATAAACACGGGGGCGTGTCATGCTTAACGTCATAAACACGTGAGTGTCGTGAGCGCACGTTCCGATCCAAGGCAGGCCGTCTGACAGCCATTATAATCCGTGCTTATCGGTTTCGGACGGTGCCGAGAACCGTCCGAAACCGATAAGCACGGATTATAATGGCTGTCAGACGGCTTGACTTGGATCGGAACGTGCGCTCACGACACTCACGTGTTTATGACGTTAAGCATGACACGCCCCCGTGTTTATTTGGAATGCGTACAAAATCGTACCATTGAAGAAAATAATCGTGGATTGCACGGTCATAATGCATTACTTCACTTAAGCAAGAGCACAGTGAGAGGGCAATGGTAGATATCAAAACCGGCAGATCCCACGCACAGTGGGAATCGATGTAATGCGAAGCAGCCAGAAAGGAGCAAATCATGCTATACATAATATGCATGTCATGATTTACATGTTAGGACCTGTCATTTCTGTTCGTCATACAGTCACGTCGCGCAATACCAATTTTGGTGTATATCAAGCTAGCGAACTGGACTCAAGCGCACCATGAGCGTGGCATGCAAGTCATGTCACTCATGACAAGTCATAATTTCCATATTACCACTTGTCATTCATGTTCGTCATACAGTCATGTCACGCAATACCAAATTTAGTGTATATCAAGCTAGCGAAGCGGCCGCGAGCGCGCCATGAGCGTGGCATGCAAGTCATGTCACTCATGACATGTCATGATTTCCATATTACCACTTGTCATTTATGTTCGTCATACAGCCACGTCACGCAATACCAAATTTGGTGTATATCAAGCTAGCGAAACGGCCGTCAGCGCACCATGAGCGTGGCATGTAAATCATGTTGTACATGACATGCACGTCATGATTTTCATATTACCACCTGTCATTTATGTTGGTCATGCCGAAATGTCATGTCGTACCAATTTTTAGGTATATCAAGTTAAGAAAACGGCCGCAGGAGCACTACGGCCGTGGCGTGTAAATCCTACTTTTCATGACAAGTTATTCATGATTTTCATGATATGACCAGTCATTCATGTTCGTCATATAGTTATGTTGTGCCACAGCAATTTCGGTATAAATCCCATTAACGATACGGCCAGGAGAGCCCGAAGTCGTAGCCGGCTAGATAGATAGATAGATAGATAGATAGATAGATAGATAGATAGATAGATAGATAGATAGATAGATAGATAGATAGATAGATAGATAGATAGATAGATAGATAGATAGATAGATACGCTCAAACTCGCCGAAGCTCGCTAAGAAATGCTTCGCGTTTAAAAAGCGCGTTTGTGCGCCTACGGAGTAGGTGACCGTGGCGCAGTGGATAGAGCGCCCGGCATCGCTTCTCGCGGGCCAAGAGGTCATAGGTTCGACTCCCGTTGACGGAACTTTTTTTTCTTTGTCTTATCATAGGTACTTTTTCGACGTCGTTTCCGTGACGGAAATACGTCACTGAAATCTTGGTGGACCCCGGCATAAAACACATTCGTGTTAAAAAAAATCATACAAGTATTGGGATCGCAGCAATTTTCATGTTGCGCTGGCCTTCCTGTCCAGAGAAATCCGGCCGACTCAGCGTCTTTTTGCCTAGCAGATTGGAAAGATGGGCGACGTAGTCGCAGTGACGCCTCCTCTGATGGTAAACAGTGATATACCTGTTTACATTTAGAAAATTGCATTTCCCGTGCCGCTGCTGGGAGTGATATTTTATTCAGAGAAAAATGAAGCTAGCATGGCGACTACCGCAGATCGCGACGCTTATTCGCTAAAATGTCTGCAATATTGTATGCAGATGACGCAAAGAGAAACTGAATTGTCACCACAGGCGTCCATACAGCCCATTGGGAGCAGTTTCCAAACCTTACTAGTATATTGTGGCGCGACGTGTGCGCTAAGTGTTGATTATTTTGCAGATTTCCTGATTGACGCCGCTTTTAAATGCTTACCTCTAGCCAGTAGACTGGCTTGCAAACAACGTGTGCCGTGGTGGAACGACGAAGGGCGAAACGCGCGCAAAAAAGAAAAAAAAAAGAAAAACAAAGTGTGCAAGTTGCTCGGTTATCCTGGGACAGCGGAGAATCCAACCAACTTCGGGCTGGCTCGACGAGGAAGCGTGTGCAAGTTTGCATCAAGCATAACCTCTTACACAAATAGGCTGAAGTCCGGAATCGAGACAATAGGATAAGAGGCCCGCAACCACATTCGTTACCTTCGATAGATACTCAGGAAAGCAGTTTGGAACACCAAGCGAACTTCGTTAGAATTGAAACTTGAGCTAGTTGATAAGCTTTCAACTTTGGTTGATGCGCCTGTCCTGTGTTTCTTATTCTTCGTATTCGTCCTGTGGCGCTGCATCAGCCAAAAATGAACAAGCGAACTTCCTTGATGCGCATTTTTAGAATATATTGAGTTTCTTGCACTATTAGGAAACCATTCAAAGAAACGGTACGTTACGAAGAACTTTATTGACAGCATCCTGAGTGCCACCCCTTGGGACGATACAAAAGAATACAGCAACGGCCAATAGAAAGTATACTGTAAGCGATGCCTACAACAGACCATTCTGCCTGGCAGAGCTTCAGGTAGTACTGAACTTTTGCAACAATTCTACATGATCTGATCGTGTAATATATAAATTGTTAAAACACCTTCTGGAACAAGCACACGCAAACTCACTTTTGTCTCTATGCCCTGTGCAGTTCCTGTACAGTCGTGTGGGGCAAGGAGTCGCGTTAACATGTGACATATTGCGTAGCAGAAGCGCAGGATCCCGAGTTGCGGATGCGGAGTCAGAGAGTAAAGACGAACAAGTCTGCGCTCCTTTGAAGAGTACATATAAAGACGAAAGTTTCTCGCTTGAGGAGTTTAAATGGCCTATTTAATGTACTTCACCATGGTTGCCATTTGGGCCTGTTGGTTTGCCATTAGTGGGTCTAACGTAGCACATAAACGACACGGTCACGAGAAGAGACGACGTAAATCACATTTAATGCCAAATATATGTAATGGCTCGTTGCAGCTCACTTTTCTTACACGAGTGCAGCCACCAGACATTCGCCTTTTTGCGTTACGAGTGCGACACCTGCCTAACTTTTTGTTGTTCTGGAGTGAACAAGTTCACTAGAGGTATTGCTACCAGCGTTGCTGCTTTCATGTACACCTTCGGTGTCGCTTTATTCCGCGTTAGCTAAATCTTCACTCTTGACTCTTATTTCGTAGAAACGCCTGGGAAGGCACACCATTCCGAAGGCGCGCATCGAGGAGGTCATGCGCGAGATGTGCGACTCGGGCCAGTACCACTTGACGAACAACAACTGCCAGAAGTGGGCCAAGGAGCTGCTGCATCGGCTCGGAGTAGAGGTGCCTCTGGACGAGCCGGACGCGCAGGCCGTTGTCGATGATGTCGTCCAGCCGGTCGCCCGCTTCACTCTGCTCATGGGCGCCTTAGCTGTGGCGAAGTTCATCTTGTTCAGGGGACGCGTCTAGGACCAACCAATACTACAACACACAAGGTGATATTTTCTTTCACGACGAGGTAGCGTCTCACTGCTCCTCAGGCTAGTACATTTGCGAAAAAAACAAAAGCACTCTCTTAGTACATTTACAATGTCCTCATTCAAAAATGTGATGGATTACGGCAACTATTCGGCGCGTTTCGCGTCAAGGTCACCGGCTTTCCGAGAGGGGGGCTGAAACATAAAACACATAACGCTTTCACCTTGATACGTTACAAGCTTAAACCATCTATTATGCGCTTTTATGTTGCTTTCCTTTCAGTTTTTTGTGTCCAACATCTGTTTGCCTGCACGCACCAGAAAACTCCATTGCTACTTATTATTGAATCAGATGGCTCGACCCACACGTCGAAAGACACCGCAACTTGGCAGTGCTGCGAATATCACGAAAGAGATGGTGGGTAAGAGAGCAGAGTCTTGGCATTTACGCTACAAAGGTATACGAATAAACCATGAGGTTAAATGTAAACTACCTAGCAGTAAACCATGACGGTAAATGTAAGCTACCTATCAGTTGCACCGTGTGTTAGACACTTCCTGAACAGGTCCACGTGACCTAAACCTATAAAAATTGTGTGAAACCTTTTTCCGGTTCAGCGACCGTACTTATTTTAAGTCCATAGCAATTTAGGAGCCTGGCTTGTCGTCCGTCCGTATAGATCTCATGTGGCGCGATCGTACTCACAATCAAGTGGTCAATACAGGCCTAAAACAAGGCTGGCGATGCTCGGAACAGAGTTAAAATAATCGAGAAAGGTCTATAACAGTATAATTAATAGAAATAACCCAAGGCGTAATCGCAACGAATAACTTAAAATAGCTTAAAACTCTTCGGAAACATGCGGCTGACACTCGTTCCGCGCAAGAGAAGGCAGCACCGGCGCACCAAGCGCGCGATTGCTTTCCTTCGCCTTCGTCCCTACATCTGAAGGGGGGAAACGACCTGCTGGAATTCGTTGCAGACGACACGTATCTCATATGCCGTAACAAGCAGGAAGTCGATGAAGCGCAGCAAAAAGTAGCGCGCATGTGACACACCGAGTTTAAGAATCTCCATAACAACTCCACTCGTGCCGGGGAAACCCTTCATGCTTACCTCAAACATTGACGCCATCGACGGTTTGGTATACAGAGCAGTGGGAACGCTACGAAAGAAATCGCTGGATGTCCATGCTACGCAGTGCCTCAGGTTTCACAGTTGTGCAGGTGCGTTTAGCGCAGGATTTAGAACTACTCATATTGCCACCATAGGTCGGAAAAACATGTGAAGTTCACTCAGACTCACTCATGAAATATATTTTGCCCTTGGGACTCACTCGGACTCAGATTCACCAAACTTTTCCTCAACCAGACTCACTCGGACTCAGACTCACGGAAACTTATTCCAGCCGGACTCACTCAGACTCACTCACGGCTCTATCTGAGTCTGAGTGAGTCGACTCATGAGTCCGTTAGCGTACAATTGGCTTCTTTGAACTTGGTGTCAATGCTCTTTAACACCAATATCTCGCGTGCTCTACTTGGCGCCTTTTGATCTCGTACCTTCATATATGAGATATTAGTGGTCGCAATCCAGTAAGCACCTTTTATTGAATGACATGACTCGCATGAAATATTTTTATCAAAAATTCCCAGGAAACAGCTTTCGGGGGTAGAAGGTAGGTCACGGCATCCCCCCCCCCCCCCCTCGTAACTCACGCCTCTCATCAATAAATATTGAGCTGGCGTATGAACGCTGGTGCTGTGAAGTATGCGTGAGTCGGCCTGAATATAAACATGAGCCTACGTAAGGCTGACAGTAATGCTGAAGTTGGGTAAGTAGAAGTTCCATAGATCGGCAAAAAAGTCAGACTCACTCAAGAAATGCATTTTGTGCTCAGGGCTCACTCGGACTCAGACTCACCAAAATTTACCTCAGCCCGACTCACTCACTCAGTAAAATTTTTCTCAACCGTACTCACCTGCAGTGGCGTAGCCAAGGGGTGGTTGGGGGGGGGGGGGGGGGTTCAACCCCCCCCCCCCCCCCCGACATTTTTCAGTTTTGCTTGCGTATATATGCACGCACACATACAAACGCACGCACAAACATACATAAAGTATGGTTGAACCCCCCCCCCCCCCCCCCCCGCGAAAAAAATTTCTGGCTACGCTACTGCTCACCCGCACTCAAACTCGCCAAAACATTACTCAACCAGACTCACTCACTCAGACTCACGGCTTGATCTGAGTCTGAGTGAGTCGACTCATGAGTGAGTTTGCCGACCTATGATTGCCACGCAAGAACATTCGCGATTTTTTATTTGGGTGTGCATGCATTACATTATGTGCCTCGCTTATTATTCTTTATTCCCATTCTAACCCTTTCCCCTTCCCTGTTGCAGATTCGCTGACAAGGGCGACCTACAGCACTAGCTGACCGCTTGGTCTTGTCTCGAATAAAGTTATTCTTCCATTGCTTGTTTACAAATAAGTGAAGTTGTCGTGCAGGCTGCGTGTTTCTCGTTTCCGCTTTATCAACTCGGTGACGTCGAAGGTAACTTTATTCCGGAAATGGCGTCAGCTCTGTGCGCAAGCGAATCGAACACTGTCCCAACAGTGGGAGAATCAAAAGAGAGCAAATTGTTGGGCTGTTGTCTCATAATGGGAGAATAACTTTTGCAGAAATGCATTACAAAAAGGAAGCGATATATTTGTCATATCAGTCAAGCCCTCGGGCCGTGCTTATAAACCGGGCAGTGTGATCTTTTCTTGCAGTATGTATATCAGCGCTGAACGTTCCTCGTGTGATACCCATTGACAACATAGTTGTCAGTCGGTCCGCCATTTTGCCTGCCTAGAAACCTCCATAAAGTTTCCTATAGTTTTCTATAAATACACGAGAGGGAACTCTGGCTCTAGTGTCTATGGGAGCTGCAACGCACGGCGCTTCAGCCAGCATGGGAATGATGGGTAGTGCTCAATTTTGCCTAGTCTTGCCTAGTCTTCGTTCTTTTGGCTCCGTGTGGCCTGAATCCGCTTTGCCGCAAGACGAAGTTTAGGAAAGGTTTAGCAGTTGCGCTTCACCACCGTGACCTTTTTAGGCTCACGAATTCAAATCGTCTCACGAAGTTCACAACGGTCATATTCTTTAATCCCAAACAGAACCAAAACACAACAATAAACAAAGCCACAAGCGCGTTCGAAGCCGGAACCACGAAGACTAGGCAAATTTGTGTACTACCCATCATTCCCATGGTGGCTGAACGATCGCAGCGCCAGAGCCCCTCTAGTTAATTTTAGTAAACTCAATGGAAGCCTCATCTATGCAGCGAAGCCGCACTTTGCTTTTGCGGGATGCCGAGCGTATTGCCGATCGACTGTTCGCGTTTTTTCAACGCTTGCTGACCTCTTTCCAGTGGCGGATCCAGAGGGGGGGGGGGGGGGTAAGGGTGATCGCCCGCCCCCCCAAAAGCCTGTGTCAGCACCCCCTCCCCTCCCTTCAGTGTCTATTGTCCACCTCAATCGCAGGTTAGGACAAATGAGTGGGGCAAATTAACAGTATTTATTATGTGATGAGGTTCTTTTGATGATAGTAACATCAAACGGCCCTTCACATTTACATTACAATTACTACTAATAACGTCCCCTATACTTTCCTTGGCATCATTGTCTGTTAATTTTCATTAATATTGTGTCCAACAATGAAAACCGAGCCCTTAAATTTGCACCTTTTTCCTTAATAAACGACGCAGAGAGCCACACTCGCGCACACGTATACACTCATTAACATGTCATCGTAAACACTTGCTAGTATATGAATGCAAATAAGCGCACAATAAAACAGAAAAAAAAATCTACAGATACAGGTACAGGAAAGAAAACGCGTAGATACTCCGCACGCGGAATGTTTTATGACGTACTAAATAACAATGACAGTCATCACCACGTAACGAAAATACACTCCCTCACGAAGTCTCCCATCTACACAAGAAAATGTATCATTGCGTACTCGCATTTTTCCAGAAGGGCAGTTTATGTGATTTCAATAAATCAGTTGTTAGTGTGCGTTCGTCCTATCTGCTTCTACTCTGGTGTCTCATCCTTAGCGCAGTTGAAGTTTACATTTATTGTCTTATCAACTAGTCCCACAGCACGTGCTAGCAAAAAAAAAAAGCTGTACTCTTGGAATAATTGGACAGAACTATCACTAATACACTCCGTTCCCTTGTTCTTAATATGATAAGCTTTCACCAACTTTCTTCCCAAGATATCAGCACTTCTACCAAGTATCTTAATCTCGCGAAGCCGCGGTGCACATGTGCAAGCAGTGCAATGGACCGGTAAATGCGCAGTACCTTTATTTTTCTAAGACAACTAATGTTCTCTCGCATGATCGTGTATGAGCGACACTTCTATATATTAAATAAATAAAGAGTACATCTTTTTTTGAAACAGTAGGCAGTCTAGGATAGTTAGAAGCGGCCATTGTTACGCGCACAGACGTTACTTTCCTTGCGGCATGGTGTACACTGAGAAGCGAAGCGAGGATATCGATTGAGAAGGGGATACGAACAAGGCTCGATTACGCTATCGCGCCCCATTCTTGAAGGCGAAGCTCAGGTGTCCTCGAAGTTTTATTGCGACAGCAATTATATGGACCGTCTCGACGGGTTTTAGACGTCGCCGTCATGTCCCGTATAAAGTCCAAATTGATAAGATCCCCCCAGCGCATCCTACGTTCTACCCGCGGGTAATAGCGCGCGAGCGGGGGCGACGAACACGGCTGAAGCGGAGATCAAATGAGCCGACCCATCTCCATCGCTCCGAGGCGCATGCGATAAGATCCCTCAGCCTGTTAGACCGGCCGTCGAATGCTCAAGCATAGAGGAAAACGCCCCGCCCGTCTTTAACGAGTGTGAAAAGACGCGGAGAAGGGGGGGGGGGGGGGTCCTCGAGCAGCAACTCCGACCTTTGATTTGACGAGCGCGGTCGTCGCTGGCGCGCGCGTTATCTCGCTATCTCGGCAGCCGTCAGCAGTACGTGCTGCGCTCTCAACGCGAAGAGACGGTTCGAAAAGTGTGCCTGGAGCGGCCGTATTTTCTTAGGGTAGGTACTCACTAGCGGCAAAAACGCGCGCGACACGACGCGTGCGGCAAGCGCGCTCGCGGCAGGCGCGTGCGTTCCCATTCGCGTTTTGCGTGGCGCGGCAGCAATTTTTGAAGTCTTATACAACTCGAGACTGCAAGTATAACTGCTTTGTAGCGTAAAACGCGAATGGAAACACGAACGCACGCGCCTGCCGTGAGCTCGCTTGCCGCACGCGGCGTGTCGCTCACGTTTTTGCCGCTAGTGAATACGTACCCTAACACCAGCGTTTTCTAGAGTTACGCGACGTCGGATCCAAAAGACTTAGCTGCCAGCCTCACTTCGTATAACATTACAATTTGTTGCTATCGCATTCATTGCTTCGCGCTTGCGGTGAAACTGTGACTTCTTTAACTCCGTATTGAAAATGGTCGATAACGGTCATTGTAGTTACTTAATTTCATGAAACGAAAGGCATTATTTTTCTAAAAAGCTGAGAAATGCTATGCATTGCTAAAATTTCTCGTTGTCAAGCCTTCATTCCTTTGTTTTCGTAAACGACAGAATTCTGCAGACATTCCTGCGGTGCGTTTGAAAAATCATGGTGAATACGCTCCTCGAAATCATTAAGAGCATTTGCTGTCGCACGACAAACTATAAAATACGCAAAATATAAAATACAATAAAATACGTGGTTGCCACAGGACATGACGTAGATCCAGTAGTATGTTTGGAGCGGCTCTGTGGTTGGCCCAGGCACAGACGACTCTGAAAACGTCTTCCCACAATCGACGACGATGTGCTCAAGTTTGATGATAATCATGTAAGGATGACTAAAAAGTGCCCGTGAAACGTCTACATTCTTGTTCTGTGAAAGCGTAGAGACAGCAGCATATTTTTTTTTGATAGCGGAGCACAATACGCAGTAAAAAGTCATTTTTAGAAACACAAATGCAGTGTATGCGAATGGCTATGCATTTTGATATTCTAGTCGTTTGGGACGACATATCATGGCGACATGAGGATACCACTTTTCAAGGCGAAATTCTCAGATTCCTAATCGAACGTGAAAATTGACCGCCGGCGTCCCGCGTCGAAGTTGTCAACACGAGTAATGCAAGCAATCATCATCACATGATGACCTAGCCATATAACGGCATCATGACATCACAGTGACGCCACATAATAGGGTGTCTCTTGAGGACCTATATCACATGACAACATCGCTTGCTCAAAGGCAGGCTTGTCACGGATGCAGGGCAAAATCCGTTTATGTGCAGCGAGCTTTCGCAGCGGTGCGACTGAGAAGAAAAAGGCTTCCGCCTTGGAGAAGTCTTCGGCTAATGCGTAAGGGACCGCGTCAGTTTTATTCCGTTGGGGTTTGTGGGATCAATGCACTTCTTGGTAGTGAGTGAATGATAACTTTATTGAATACGCCCGGTGATAGCAGCGGGGTGGGGCCACAAGCTCCCCTGCTTTGGTGACGGCCTCCAATCCTTGGGGCCGCCTCGGCGTGCCGGACAGCCCACAACTGAACAAGAGCCTTTGTGTTCAACTTCGTAATGCGGTTGGTCAACCTATTCGCGTACTGAAATCAGTGCACCTGCAGAACTCCAACGCGTGGAAAGGTGAGGTCTATGCTTGTAGACAGGGTGCAATAACGATTTCGCCTACTTTCTCTTAGCACACAGGCGTTTCTTGCCGGCCTACACCAAGAATTTACCACGTCATTTCAAAATGACTGCAGCAGTAATTTCGGCATGACACGCTGTTTTCTAGCATGCGCGGAGATACCCATTGAACAGCATTCCATTCCGGCTTCCGGTCGCGCAATTTATTGTTTATGACTTCGCTTTTCGTTTGGCCAGCTAAGGAAATCCTCAAAAGAAGCCTGGTCAAAAATCTTTGCCGACATTGTGAGCAAAAGGGCACTATATCTCGCTACACAAAGTGGGCGGAGGGGCACAAAAACGCCGATCGCGTCGAGCAATAGGTGCAATATGAAGATGCGAAGGAGCTTCGCTGGAAATTACAGAAGTACGCACTGCATTTGCTGAAACTTATTAAGGCGGAGGCCTTAAGTGCCTCATGAGACGCGCAATGTGACCGTTAGGTGGCGCCGAAAGCACACGCGAAATAGAGTTACTGTATATGCTACCTTTACCTAAAGGTAGCATATGCAGTAACTCTAATGCGAAGTGAAAAATCAACATCGTCGTCGTCACCGTAACCAACTGTCAGCGCATTTATGTGGTAAGTATAAGTTATGAGGAGGAGTGGATATAGATCGGAAGACATAAGTAATAATAGATATCGAAAGGTAAAGAATGATATCGATATCAAACTGTCAGAGCAAGGTAGATACGCATAGTTAGAATCGGATAGAAATTGATGAGGATAGTGGAGACAGAAGCTTGTATAGGTATATGTAACGATAGACAAGACTTGATAACGAATGATAACGGTAGGTTAAAGTATACAAAGGCGTAGACTCTTGTGGATATAGATGACAACATATAAAGATAAGATGACTTATATAGATAAGACATAAGAACTGATAAGCTATCAGACTGATATACCCAATATTGGTATAGCACACGTGAAATGGAGAGAACAAACGCAAGCGAAATGAGGTTCAACGCGCAAAGGCTTTCACTGTCAAAGTCGTCTTATCAATTGATAAGGGAGCGCAAGTTTTTCCGTTTGATGCGGGTCAAATTTATGCACTGATATTTCTTAACGTGTAACAAAGCTGCAACTACTCCAGCGAAGAAATGTTTAAATTTCGTGTTATGGCTCATTACCGTTATATAAGGGTCGGCTACCCTTTTCTTTTTTTTTGCGCTCCATAAAATTAGAAATTGTACTTTTAGTAAAATTGTCCGGGATTTTCGTTTTTTACTATGCTGCAACGTTAGAAAAAATAAAATAACTCTTTTTCGTCCATTTATTCGACGTTTTGAGCGTGCGAACTCCCAAAATATTAATACTGCTTACGCGAAACACAAGGAGACAGATTACGCTAAGCACTCAGATGGCCACCCTTCGTTACGTGTTCGAATACAGTGGATACCTGGTCACTCGGGGATCAGAGAGAATGAAGTAGCACACGTCATGTCCCGTGTAAGTCTCCCGGGCCCTCCCCAGTGGTGGCCGGATTCATTGAAGCGAACCGAATTACTTGCTATGACGCGTTTAGACAGGCGCGAACGATTAGGCGAGATGCGCAACAACCGCAGGGTTCATCCCGATCCACCTCACTCCATGACGAGGCGCTAGGCAGCACTGGTGAGGCGGGCCCAAACTCACTCTTTAATGACACCCTACATTCAGCACTGTGCATACAAAGGCAAGGATGGGTCTCCTGCCTACGTGGGATGCGGTGGCTTCCAGGATAACGCTCACGTTCTGTGGGATTGTCCGGGTGGCCGTGCAGCCATGGGCGAGAGCCTTAAACACATACCTACCAACTTAAGACCTGCGACCCTGGAGGAGTGGCTGACGGGCTCCTCCCCAAACATCATGACGGCACTACTACATTTGAAACTTCTAGGCCTGTCTGATGGCTAGGCCTTGCTTTTTTTTATTATTGGACCCGGACTGGGGTTCGCTTATTTTTAATAAAGTTGTTATCTTTCTTTGCCACCACTTCGCAACTGTGCGATCCACTTGTATTGTCGGTAGGTGATGTGTGACAGGACTCTTTTGGTTGGTCGGTGTGTCGAGACGCCGACTCGATGGTGAAGTTCGTAGGTTGGACTGTCAGTGTTTCCTTCAGTTGAGTCTGCGTAGACTGTTGTCCTGTCTTCGTTGCCGGTCGTTGTCTTCCTTCGTGTAGTGGACAGTACAATTAACTGCGATAAGACATAGTTAAGATTTCTCTTTGTTGAGACACCATAGAAGCAATAACATCAAGGACAGAATTTCGCCTTTAAAACTTTCCGTGGTAAATTGAGTAGTGTGAAACTATACAACTCATGATAACCACATTACGATGCCGCGGGCCCCCCGTTAAATCTATATTCACACACGGCTGATCTGTTGAAAACGCCCCTACGTCAATTCTGTTTATAAATCGAAAAAAATAGATCGTTACCTTTTTGTCATGTTGCCGCTATATATGACAGTGTGTGTGTGTGGGGGGGGGGGGGGGGGGTGCGCTGCGTGCGTGCGTGTGTGTTGGAAGAACCAACTTACATCTTGAGTTTAATACATCACTGCGTGCTACGAAAATCGGAAGCCTATACCTCGCTGTCGTTCACGAGTCAGCGTTGTCGCATTGTTTAGGGCAAAGCTATGCCCTGTCAAGCAGTGTTCAACAAGCTCCGCCTAAGAACGCGTTGCATGGTTGGCATCAGCAACTTTTCCTTTCCTGGTCTTTTCCTGCCCGTTTCGCCGATGTAGTTAGGTCGCTTCGCAATTCCCGCATAGTACATGTATATGATCTCGCACTGATCGTCCGCAGGTGAGCGGTCTTTGGGTTTCGCGAACACGTGTCCCAATGGTTTGTATGGCCAGTGGACGCAAAGCTCTCCGAACAGGGTCTGATACACTTCGAAGAACAAAGGGAATGGACGGTAATGGTCAATGGACGTCGTCTTCACTCCTTACGCACTTCCCGTACCTCTTAGTACGTTTTTATCACATAAATTGATCATTTGGTACGTAATCAATTACTTATTACATACGGTAACGAAAAGTTACTTTTTCACGGTAACTGTATCTCTAACAAGTTACTTTTGGAAACTCGTTAACTGTAACAGGGTTACCTTTTTGTAGGTAACTGTAACTGTAACACTGTTACTTTTTACTGGTAACGTGCCCATGACTACAGGTGGTCCAGCGGGGAGCAGGTGGTAGGGCGGAGTCAGGCATGGGAGAAGGCAAAGAAGGCGATGTGCACCCTCGCCGAGCGCAGGTGGTGGGACGTTAGTGTGACGTCCCAGCTTTGCATTACTCTGCACTCCATCGCTTACGCGTCCCCTCAGCTCCTATGTCTCTCGCTGTTTACGACGTAAAGTCAGTTAAAATCCACGCGTGAACTTTTTTTCTGCGATGGAAACGAAGGTACCCCGCGAAAATCGCTGCCGATGCCAACGCTGCCGCGGCTAAGCGGCAGGCAGCGGAGGCAGCGCGGGCGATACGGACCGTGCACCGACAACATTCGATAAGCACTCGGAGATTCGCTCTTCGCTTGCGCTGGCGCGGTTCTCACTGTTTGTACTCCTGCGAAGATCCGACCCTACTCGACGGTCGCGAGTACGGTATTGGTTCAGCGACTTTTCACCGGTGTTCGAAAAGTATGCCCTGGCATCAACCGCTCGACGAAAAGAGTGCGTTGATTCTGCGACGCACCATTGAAACGTGCGACGTCTTCCTCTGCAGCCGGCCGCTCGAAAGCGGCAATTCCTCTTGCCGGAACTTTATGTCAAGTTTATCATCATCGCGGTCGGTGTGCGGCGATGCGTGGAACAAGCACTGGCTCGTAATATTGCACTACGGCGAAGACCTGGTGTACATCTGCGAAGCGGGCGCCGACCAAACTGGAACGCTGAAGGGGAGCGGGTACTGGCAGGACTGGACGATCGTTAAAGAATCCCGCGACTCCTACAGGGCAAGTACTGGATGTGTCCAACTCGGTACTGGGCAGTATCGAAGATGCGCGTATCTAAGACACCATCTCAGATACTCTTTGGGTGTCTTGTATTCGTATCGCGATACACTTCGCAATACGTATATCGGTTTCTGTATTCCCAATACATGAAAAAAATCAGCGTGTATCTTTAAGATACAACATACTAAGATTGTTTAAGATAAGATATTAAACAAGGCTCCCGTACTGGGGGGCCGAAACGTTAATATATTTTTGTCTTGTGCTCAGCGTCCTCGTCTCTTTATTCAATACTGTGATCGCATCACCACCGTGCGAAACGATAAATGTTTGTTGAACTGCGCTTCCCAAGCTGACAATGCTGAGAATAAGCTACCTGAAAAAAACTAAAGGTATTTACATTCTTTTATCGTTCCGCTAGAGTCATCCAGCAACGGCAGGTGTTGAGGCCTGCTCAAACGTATTTATCGGCCAGAGTCACGCGCACGTGCTTTTGTGGCGTGTCTTCTTGTGGATAAGTGCTTGTATTTTTTGTCGAGACGGCGTGAGCCGTCTGGACAAAAGCAAATGCGCGAACGTCTGCGCGCAGCCGAGCTTTTGTCTCCTTCGATTTCTGATTTTTTTTTAGCTGCGTCAGTGCCATGACACTTGCTCTTCAGCCAGCTGTCCTGTACCGCGTGCGGCGTCTAGCGCGCATATTCTGATGCCGCTATAGTGTCGTTGTGGAAGTTTATCTTGCCTCGTGCTTCGTTACGAAGTCTAAGGAATGCAACAGTGGGGTTTCTTTGCGTGTCGTGGCTTTCAAACGTCAGTGATTTGAAGGATCTCTGTGCTGTAAGTTCGACTTACATGCGATGAGATCAACTCATATGCAAGTAAGACCCTCAAAAATTATAGCACCAGTAGTACCGATGAGACTTAATAGAACATTTACCTAACAGGCGATATCTTGGCGTTCCATATCTTTCTTTCCTACTATCTTTATTAAAATAGTTTAAAATCCTAATTTCTGTTGCTGCACAAGTGCATTTCAGCTGTCCTTCTTTTGCATTGTAGCTGTCCGACTCCTTTGCTAAGCCTAAATAGGCCTAGCAAAGAAGCAAGAAAAACCTAAAAATACACGCTTTTTTTTTTTTTTTTGTAAAAACGTCGGCAATGTTCCAGCCGCAAATTCTTTTTTTTTGCCCGCTTACCAGTCGGCATATTATCTACTAAAAAATTTTTTCAGCCTATGTAAACAAAGGTTTATTGAGAAAAATACTTGCAAAGTTGACAAAAAATGTCTTTTTTGGGATATTCACTCGCAAATTAGGCTTGAAGGCCCTCGTCCTTAAAAGATATGAAAAAGCTCATTGTGCGCTCCAAATTCTTCTATTCTGATGTTATTCTTCTACCCTGAATATGTCGTGGCATACGCAAGTCGCACGCTAAAGCCGACACGAATTACACCGTATTGTAGAAAGAATGCCTGGCAATTATCTGGGCCCTTACGAAGTTTCGACCTTATTAGCATGGTCGCCCATTTGATGTGGTCCCCGACCATCATGCACTATACTGGTTGTCTTCATTGAAGGATCCCACAAGTCGTCTAGCCCGCAGGGCACGCCTGCAAGACAACCATATCGGCGTGCTGTATCGCAACGGACGCCAGCATGCTGACGCCTACGCCCTCTCGCGCTGCCCCTTGCATGACAATAATGCCCACTGCTCATTGTCTCACCTCGCCGTTTCTTCCATCGGCATTCACACCATCGCTACCGAACAGCGCAATGATCAATGGATCGCAGAAGAGTTGATAGGCGGGCTAGTTGGTATAGATTCATTATGACAACTTGGCAGCGCAAACAAATGGAACGAAGTAAGAAGGTACACAAACAAGCGCAGTTTGTTTGTATACCTTTTTACTTCGTCCCGTTTGTTTGCGCTGCCAAGTTGTTATAATGGATCAATGGATCACCTCGCTGATAGATTTGCTGAGTGATCCATCGCCAACACCATCCACTCACGTGTTGCGTCGTCAAGCTCACCATTTCACCGTTCGCGACGACCTCCTCCACCGACGCAATTGAAACACTGACGGCCTCCAGTGGCCACTAGAAATACTTCGTAGTCTGCGTTCTGACATATGCTAGTCGTTCCACTCTGATCCGCAGTGGGCGCACTATGGGGTATTGTAAACTTACCATCGCATTCGCCAACGGTACTTTTGGCGAGGGATGTACCGCTAGGTGCAGACGTTCATTCGCTCCTAGATCGATTTTCGTTGCCACAAAACTTAACGCGCCTGTCGCCAGCTGGTCTGCAACCTTTACCTTGACCTCACCGGCCGTTCGGGCGCGTTGGCGCCGATTAGTATGGATTACTTCCTCCGACGTCGGCCGGTAAGCGCTTGGCCATCGTCACTGCAGACCACGTCACCCGATACGCCGAAACTCCGAGCGACTACCGCGCGCGACGTTGCCACCTTCCTGCTCCGCCGATTCATACTGCGTCACGGTCCACCCCAGAAGCTGCTCAGTGATCGAGGCCGTGTCTTCTTGTCGGAAGTAGTCGAAGCCATTCTCAAAGCGTGCAACGTTGTTCACCGCAAAATTACTGCTTACCGCCTGCAGACGAATGGCCTCACCGACATTCTGAACTGTCGCCGAGCGCGCGCAACGGTACGCTCGGCGACATGCTCTACATGTACGTCACCGCCGACCAAACAAAGTGGGATGCCATTCTGCCTTTGGTCACCTTCGCCTAGAATACCGCTCCTCAGAGCACTACTGGTTTTAAATGCGAAGCATTTCTTCAAAGGAAGAGCAGGGCCGTCGAGCCGTGAGCATCTTAACGCGTATTTATAAAGAAGGCGTCGAAAAAGCTAACAGCGGCTGGAGGTCACCCTTCCGTGCCGCCCCTGCCTAAGGTGCTGGCTGCATCAAGTTCACTGCGCTTTTGCGCCTTGAACGCCGACGACATCGAGCTTAGCGAAACCGAACTATGGCTTGAAAAACTTTGTTTCAGCGCGTTCAACCAAGGTAATTTTTTGTACACAACAGGGTCTTTGCGAGCATTAGCATCTCCCGCTGAATTCCGAATAAATCGTAGGCATGCCTCTCGCTAATCTACCCTAACATTTTGGGCGCGCGCCATATGACCGTACGATATTTTATCGTGTAGCGTGGCACGTGACTTCAATTTTTCTCTCCTTAATGCACTCCTTACTGAATAATTTTTTTAAAGAATTCTCGCTGCGTTGCTGCTTTCAGCGAGGCACCGCCGGTGCAGTGCACCGGCGGTGCTTCGGTATTCTATATCTCGGTATTCTGCACCGCCGGTGCCTCGCTATTCTGTATTTCTAGCGACTGATATTCCCGTTCGCTCGTCATTCGCAGAGACACCTGGGATCGTTCCAAATTCCGAAGGCGCTCGCCAAGAAGGTTGTGAAGGAGATGGGTGACTCGGGCAAGTATCACGTGACCGACAACAACTGCCAGAAGTGGGCCCAGGAGCTGTTGCGTCGGCTGGGAGTTCCGGTGCCTGAGGACTTGCCCGATGCACAGACCGTGTACGAGGACGCCAAGCCAAGCGCCATCACTCTGATCTGCGGTTCCCTGTTGATAGCCTGTTTCGGAATAGGGTGTTCCATCTATCGAGCACACGCCTAGTGCAAACGTAGGGTGCTATTCTGCACACTGTCGAACTCTGTCATATTGGCAAATTCCCTGAAGGCGGCAGTTTAAGCCACCTTTCTGGAAATATTTTTAGATCTTGATTCTAAACTGATTGTTTTGTATTTGCCTTAAGAAGGGCTGTTGAAAAAGACACGCCAAGTATGTTAGACGAAAGTGCAACTAATCACAATTTAATTACGGAAATTACCCAAAATATGTCCATCACGCGAAGATATATATATATATATATATATATATATATATATATATATATATATATATATATATTTTTTTTTTTTAATGAATAGCTGGAGATGTTTGTCTGGCTTTTCGCCTGCTGGCCACGAGCCTGAATGAAACTTTGTAAATAGTGTAGTCTGCGTGTGTGTGGCTGTATGTGTTTTTCAGTGTATATATTATAATCACGCGAAGAGTGACAAGTACTGATCCTGCGATACAAAACAAAAATGGTTTGGCAGAAATGTAGCTGTACATTAAGGCTGTGCAATGAACTAAAATCTTTGCTCGGTCTTCAATATTACGCATACGATGGCCGAAAAATCCAAAATTGTGTAGTTTCAGTGGTTGCATTTTAGTCAAAACCTTATAACATCAAAAGTTATCGGTGGTTTTCAATTATCCTAGTTCATTGCATAGATTAATTTTCCAGAAAGAAGCACGGGAAGTTTTATTGAAAAATATCGGATCATTCAAAAGTTATGACTTTTTGCGCAGTTAAAGACGACTAAAAATGAAGTTTTGAGAAAAACAAAAAAGGGGTTTTCCAAACGTGATATATACATCATTGGAAGGATGTGGGACGCTAAAAGCCGCCAGGCTCATAGCTGTGACCTTCCTTATCTGCCATGAGTTCACCGTTACGTGGTTTAGCCGCTCCTAATTTTTTTAAGCTTGTTTTTTTGTCAGCCGTTGACTGGCGGCTGGCGTTCTTCAAGTCAGTTCGGTTCCTGCTGAGACAAGCTACCGTGCTGCAGTAGCCAGGATTGACACCAGCCTGCCTCAAGATATGCATTGTGCCACTATTTCCGTTGCCGAACTGACATATACAATCTTACAGTCCAAACGAAAAAATTCTCGGGCCCCTATGGACATATTTAGGGACACGCTGCCACAGCATCCCATTGATGCGTTTATTCACGTTTTGAGTTTTCCGTCAGACATATTTCCTCAAAATATACGGTCTAAACAGAGATCTGCATACACAGCCTTCTTTTTGTTCGGTATCTTCTTGTAAAAACCTCCCCTGTGCTTGTATTGCGCTGTGTCCAGAGCTTTGACTCAGTTGCAGGCTCACCAACTTTTCACACTTTGCGTTTCGGCCTTTGTTTCACTCGTAACTTAGCCATATCTTGTTATATTTTGTAAGACAACAATCTAGGACACCGACTTGACGAAGAAATAGCTTTCATAGTGGTAGTACAACACGTCGGTGCAGTGTAAACACGGTGTCACTTCGTGTGTCCCCACGCGGCAATTAGCGCAATTTGAATAAAAGCTGGCCATGATTACCACTGCTCAATCTTATTAAGTTTTAGCATACTTAACCACCAACTTATCTAAATGTATCCTGCGAACTTTTACTGATTAAAATGTAGGTTTTGTTTTCACAAAATACCAGTTTCGGTTTCAGGGAGGTCTACTGGTAGTTGTAAAAACCAACAAAACTTTTGAACAGAACCAGATAGAGAAGTCATTTTCGCTGCAGCACAATTCTGAATGTCTGTAGATTCTTAAAATAATAAAAAAATGAAATTCGCCTGTTTAGAAAAAAAAGCTTCATTTTCAAAGGTGGCAACATACCTTAGGCCAATCAGAGGAGGCGTAAAAACTGTCTGGGCTAATTAGTTTTGACAAGATGGTGATTACGACAACAGGGTAAAATTCTAGAGTCTAGAACAACATTCCAAGGCCCGGTGGTGCATTCTCTTGCAGCGATGCGACCCTCGTCAATGTGCCAACCTCCTCAAAAGCGAGTGCTACTCTCGGTTTAAAATAACATGCGCGCTTAGCGCTTACCGGGCACCCTAAGATCCGGTGGAAGGAAATAAAGCTTATCTGAATGTTCTCATTTTTCTTTTGTCATTCACAAGCTTCCTTTACGAATAAAGAAGCGTGAGTGAATGGAAAACAATTTAAATGTTCTCTCTTTAACAAAACTTGAAATAGCGATATGGTGCATATCTAACGGGAAATTTTTGAGCACGAAAAAAAGACAATCACAAGAACGAGATCCAGTTCTTGTGATCGTCTTGTTTTTGCGCTCAAAACTTTCTTCTCTCTTTGGTTCGTTTTACAGGGGAGCTGTTAAGCTTTTCCTTAGTTCGTGACGCTGCCAAGAGTGGGGAAACAACAGCACATGTATACTGTAATGGTCCACTTTACGTGTCGCAACAAAATACGCTCGCTACAACGCTCGAAGGAATCGGTGTGGAAACACTCAGTGAAAATGGTATTTTGTCAGCAATGTGGGATCAGACGAAGTGAATAACCGCTATCAGGGCTGTTATAGGTTTTCTCAAGAGCACAGGACCAAACTCTAGCGAAACCGCTACGCTACGGGGTGATTGTATATACGCATAACTTCTTCCTCTGCCCATCATGACCATTTATCACTCCCTTTGTTCCCTTTATCTCTTCCCCTGTGCAGAGTAGTAGGCTAGAGCACACTAGCTCAGGCCGACCTCTCCGCCGTCCAGTAAATTATCTCTCTCTCTCTCGTGCGCCATCCCCCCCCAAAAATTTCAGTTTGTCGAAGCATGGCAAGTACTGCTGATTGGGCAAGTTGGTGCATTATCATATCGTACTTGTATAGCGCAGCTCAGTTTGAACGTGAAGGAAAGAGTCAACAGCGAAGAAGGAAACACAGACAACAGGGTGAGCGCTAAACTTCCAACTTTTGATTATTGCACACCGCACATTATATGGCTCACCTCACAGCACACGTTTGCGGTGTCACGTGTGCTGTGAGATGAGCCATATAATGTGCTGTAGGGTCATGCAATAAACAAAAGAAAGTTGGAAGTTTAGCGCTCATCCTGTTGTCTGTGTTTCCTTCTTCGCTGTTGACTCTTTTCTTCATGCTCAAACTGAGCTGCACTATACCAGTACGATATGAAGCATGGCAGCAGATGCCAAGCAAGAAAAATGATCGAAGAGGGCGAGCGTTTTAAACCAGCCGAACCGCGAACACGGTCGGGTGCGCAAGCGGTGGCTGGATTGCCGCTTTCCGAAGCAAAAAAAAACAACAACGGAGAAACATCGGGGCATGAAAAAAATTCCCCGTATTCCCGAAGTGCGGCAGCACATGCCAAGAAAGAGAAATGATCGAAAACAGCGCGCGTTTTGTACATAGAGGCAGTGCCGTACATGTACGGCGAAAGCCCTTTGGGCTATGTTAGGTGCTGTCGTACATGCACGGCGAAAACCCTGAAAGGGTTAAGAAAGTTTTTCTTCTAGTTTATTCTCTACCATGTGCTCGTGTACATTTTGCTGAAGTATTTCCATGACGGAAGTACGTCAAGAAAGTCGTGATGGACCCCGGCATAAAGCTTTCGTTTTAAAAAAGCGGCAACCACCCGCAGTGTACGCCTACCTGGGTGTAACTAAAAGAGAACCTAGAAGGTGCGCCGGTCACATGCCTATTTGTATACACCGTTTTCCAATAAATTATGCTGTCTCGATCGTGGGCTTGTCGGCGATCAGCCGTTTGTCATTAGTTGGTCTAATCTTTTATTGAGGTAACTTGTCATGTCACGCTGCTACATTTCGTTCTCGGCTGGATATGACTGCATGACCGTCCCTGATGCCTGCAGCAAATGAAGTGTTGCGCTGCTGAGCGCGTGAGTGACGGTCCAATCTCAGCAAGGAGGAAGGAAACAGTAGGGAGCAGTGCGTAGTGGGATAGAAAGAAAGAAAAAGAAAGAAAGAAAGGAAGAAAGAAAGAGAGAAAAGCAGTATACGTCATGCATGCCGGCGCTCAGCTTGGCTTGCCCCCCATTTTCTCGATAGGGTAAGGCATACCGATTTTAAATGCGAAGCATTTCTTAGCGAACTTCGGCGAGTTTCAATGTATCTATCTATCTATCTATCTATCTATCTATCTATCTATCTATCTATCTATCTATCTATCTATCTATCTATCTATCTATCTGTCTATCTATCTATCTATCTATCTATCTACCTGTCTGTCTGTCTGTCTGTCTGTCTATCTATCTATCTATCTATCTATCTATCTATCTATCTATCTATCTATCTATCTATCTAGCTGCCTACGACTTTGTGCTCTCCTTGCCGTATCGTTAATGGGATTTATACCAAAATTGGTATCGCATAACATGACTGTATGGCGAGCATGAATGACTGGTAATATGATGAAAATCATGACTAACTCGTCATCAAAAGTATGATTTACACGCCATGGCCGTAGTGCTCCTAAGGTCGTTTTCTTAACTTGATATATCCAAAAATTGGTACGATGAGACATTTGTGCATGACCAACATGAATGGCACGTGGTAATATCAAAATCATGACATGCATGTCATGTACAACATGATTTACATGCCACGTTTATGACACCGTGTTGGCCGTTTCGCTATGCTACTCCGGCACAGCCGCTGAAATGGCACCGAATGGAAGAAGACAACGTTCGTGTTGTGGGGCTGAGTCTGGGCTGCTTGGTTGATTCGTGATTCTGTGCCCTCTGGCAGTGTCATCTCGATTAGTTACTGATTGACGACATCTAAATAAATACTCCCCGTAACATCTTTGGTGGAGGTGCGGGGTAAGCGTGGAACCGAAGAGGCTGCAGCAACAAGTGGAGCGGCGTGGTGGTCAGCAGTGTAGGCGGGAGTGCATATGGGCTGGGGCGGAAGGCGAGTGGTTGGGGGAAGTAGCACGCCCAGGTTGGCAAATTCTTGCCGGACGACGGCTTGGATTAGGGATACGGTTGCCAAGTTGTCTGGTGCAGGGGGCGCAGCGGGGGCCATAGCTTCCAGCTCTTGGCGAACAATCTTGGTGATGGTAGAGTTCGTGCTTGGTTGTGGTATCACAGGATCTTCGCACGAGGAAGTCGCAGCGGTGTTCGGGAGGCGGTTGAAGCGCTGAGTAATCCTCCTGCTTTTAGCTTGTCCAAAGCGCCGACATTCAGTGATGATGGAGTCAACAGTGGCACAGTTCTTACACATGAGTATGTTGAAGGCATCGTCAGCTATGCCCTTCAACACATACAGACAAACATGACAGAGCTGACCTTGTCAAGCTCTGTCATGTCTTTGTCAGATTTGCGGCACAGGGATAGCACGTCCTGAATGTAGGCGACGTAGGACTCCGTAGACGACTGAACTCGCGATGCGAGTTCTTGCCTGGCTGCCATCTGTCGAGCAACTGAGCGGCCGAACAAGTCGCGGAGCTTCTGCTTACACATGTCCCAACTTGTCAGTTCTTCCTCATGCGTCTCGTACCACGCGCGTGCTGTACCCCTTAGGTAAAATATGATGTTTGCCAGCATAAGTGTCTCGTCCCACCTGTAATGCTTGCTGACGCGCTCGTATAAGACGAGCCATTCCTCGACGTCAGGTTTATCGGTGCCGCAAAAAGTACCAGGATCGAGAAGGTGTGAAGGGATCACAGGGGATGGAGTTGGGGCCGACTGCGAAGACTGCGAAGACTGCGCGCCGTCTTCAGGCATCGTGGCTGGACGAAGGTGGCGGCCGCTACGGAGATCCAGAGCCGGGCTGTTGTAAGACCCGCAACCTCCACCAAAGATGTTACGGGGAGTATTTATTTAGATGTCGTCAATCAGTAACTAATCGAGATGACACTGCCAGAGGGCACAGAATCACGAATCAACCAAGCAGCCCAGACTCAGCCCCACAACACGAACGTTGTCGTCTTCTTCCATTCGGTGCCATTTCAGCGGCTGTGCCGGAGTAGCATTTCCATACCCGTGACAATATAACCAAATTTGGTATTGCGTGACTTGACTGTATGACGAACATAAATGTCAAGTGGTAATATGGAAATCATGATATGTCATCTGCAAGATGACATGCATGCCACGCTCATGACACGCTCGCGGCCGTTTCGCTAGCTTCATATACACCAAATTTGGTATTGCGTGATGCGACTGTATGACGAACATAAACGCCTAGTGGTAATATGGAAATCATGACATGTCATGTGCAACATGACTTGCATGCCACGTTCATGGCACGCTGACGGCCGTTTCGCTAGCTTGATATACACCAAATTTGGTATTGCGTGTCGTGACTGTATGTCGAACATAAATGCCATGTGGTCATATGGAAATCATGACATGTCATGTGCAACATGACTTGCATGCCACGCTGATGACACGCTCGTGGCCGTTTCGCTAGCTTTATATCCCCTTCAGGCGCACATTATGATGCACTGTCCGGAAATGTCTAAATTTCGCACAACATAATTCTAAGGCACTCGTTATTACATTCAAAGAAAGAAAATGAAGAAATATTTTGTCTTCTTGCGAGCTTTTCTAATTAATTTTAATTAGCCTATATTAAATATTTAATTATTCTGCAACGACACATGTACGATTTTTGCACAAAAAGAAGGTAATCTTAGGCTCAAAATGCACACGCAGTTCGTTTTTGGCTCTGTTCATTTTGAGCAACGAAAAATAATACTTAAGAAGTTGGTTCTGGAACGTGGCATGTCCAGTGACGCGTCAAACATCGTAGTGCCTTCATAAAAGTGATCGGCTGCAGTCGTATGCAGCATATTGGGGTCAAGCCAAGACGCGTTGACTGTGCAGAAGCTTCAATTATTCCTATGCGCAATGTATCTCGCCCTTTCTCTCCCAATAGTCCGAGGAACTGGAAAAAACAAGTCGCGTCCACATATGTGGACGCTGCGCCTGAAGGGGTATATACACCAAATTTGGCATGACATATTTGCCATGCTCATGGTGCGCTCGCGGATGAGCGTGGCCGTTTCGCTAGCCTGACGCGTACCAAATTCGATAATGGATGATGTTTCTCTATGAAGAACATAAGTGACAGCGTGAAGGGAAAAAAGGGTGGGTTTCTTGGTGCCCCAGTGCAGGCATTGCAGTAATTCAGGTGCCAGTGCAAGTAACGGCGTTCAAAGCGTGTGCATGCCCATTTTCCATGAGTGTTTTATTGTCAGCAACAGCAGAGGTCAGCTGACCCACAAAATAATCGAGGCAGAAATGATTGATCGGCTGGCAGACAACTGTATTTCAAAACGGTCGATGGCCCTCTCCTGTAAGGAGTTAACCTATCTACGTAAAGATTGGTGAAATTGCAAATGTATACATTTGCAATTTATACGTGTAATCATGGTGATTGTAAAGCGATGTTGCCTATATATCTGGTTCCCTGTTTCCAGAATAAAAATTGTTGCAATTTAGCGCCTGTGTGTGTCACGCCTTTCTCTGTCCTTGTTTTTTCGTGCGCTAAAAAAAACCTCAGTTTGACATACCAACACGCCCAAAACGCTACGTCATAAATTACAGGTGGTAACATCAAAGTCATGACCGTCACGTCATGTACAGCATGACTTGCATGCCACGCTCTTGGTGCGCTTGCGGCAGTTTTGCTAGATTGATATACACCAAAATTGGTATCGCGTGACGTGAGTGTATGGCGAACACAAATTAGTGGTGGTAACATGACAATCATGACATGCATTACATGTACGGCATGCGTTACATGCCACGCTCATGGTGCGCTCAAGGCTGATTCGCAGGCTTGATGTACATCATAATTAGTATTGCGCGACGTGACTGTATGACGAACATAAATGGCAGGCGTAACGTGAAAAACATGACGTGCATGTCATCTATGCCATGACTTACATGTCAGGCTTATAGTGCGCTCGCGGCCGGTTCGCTAGCTTGATGAAACAAAATTTGGAATGCTCGACGTAACTCTATGACGAAGATAAATGACAGGTCCTAACATGCAAATCACGGCATAAATGTCATGTGCAGCATGATTCGCTCCTTGCTGGCTGCTTCACATTACATCGATTCCCACAGTGCATGCGATCTGGCAGTTTCTTTCTTTATTGATTGCTCTGAGATCGAAATTTCGCGTAGTGCCAGGAAAGTTATCCTTGACCTCGCGCTCAGTAGCTCGAAACCATTGTGTCGCTGATAATTTCCATCGGTCGTTTAAAAGTGTAGTGCAAATGTCACGAGAAAAATTACATACCTTTTCGTATCCAACAATAAATCGTTTAGTGCAGTTCACACCATTTCGACACCTAAAAATGTGCTTGGTTGCCAACCGAAAGGCCGTTGGTTTAATCCCGGTCGTGGTGATGACATTTTCATGAGACGAAAAGCTTGAGGCCCGTCTGCTATGCGATGTCAGTGCACGTTTAAAATAAGAAAAAGGAAAAAATCCCGCAGATCCCACGCACTGTGGGAACCGATGTAATGCGCAGCAGCCGCAGCAAGGACCAAATCATGCTGTACATAAAATTGAAGGACACTTTGTGGATTCCAAAGTGTGTTCGGTGAAAGCTTATGGCCATTCGACTGACTATGCTATGTCTTTTTTTTTACAATCTTAGTGGGATGGCACACAAACGGAATGTGTGCGTTTTCATTTTTTAATTTTTACCGCGAATCGCAGCGAGACTAATCTGCCTCCGTTTCGCATGCGTTCCTTGTCTCGCGCTTTGCGCATCGTGCAGACGCCATCCGCGTCCCAGAGCTTAAATTGATGGACACTTTGTAAATACCGAAGTGTGTTCCGCGAACGGATGTGCCCATTGAGACGGTGGTGGTGGTGGTGGTGGTTAGAAGAAGAAAGAGACGCCTAATTTCTGCAGCCCAATAGGGAGCACGGCGCAGCGTCTCATTGAGACGGGGTCGGTCAGAATGGAACGCGATGCGCGCGTCTCCCCCCTTGCATGATTGGACACGCTGGGCACAGCGACGCTACGACAGCAAAGCGCGAGCGCTGTAGAGTCCGACGCGACCGGCGTCCGTTTGCGCGCCCCGGCGGCCACATGGCACCGCGCCAGGGCACGGCCGGAGCGACGGACGGACGGACGAACGTGAGCATGATACATTAAAGGCTGTCGCCCTAATATGCATGTTATGATTTACATGTTAGGACGTGTCATTTATGTCCGTCATACAGTCATGTCGCGCAATACCAATTTTGGTGTATATCAACCTAGCGAACTGGACGCAAGCGCACCATGGGCATGGCATGCAAGTCATATTGCACATAACATGTCATGATTTCCATATTACCACTTGGCATTTATGTTCTTCGTACAGTCACGTCACGCAACAACAAATTTGGTGCATATCAGCTATCGAAACGGCCGCGAGCGTGCCATAAGCGTGGCATGCAAGTCATGTTGCACATGACATGTCATGGTTTTCATATTACCATTTGTCATTTAGGTTCGTCATACAGTCACGTCAAGCAATACCAAATTTCGTGTATATCAAGCTAGCGAAACGTCCGCGAACGTGCCATGAGCGTGGGATGCAAGTCATGTTACACATGACATGTCATGATTTCCATATTACCACTTGGCATTTATGTTCGTCATACAGTCACGTCACGGAATGCCAAATTTGGTGTATATCAAGCTAGTGAAACGGCCGCGAACGTGCCATGAGCGTGGCATGCAAGTCATGTTGTACATGACATGTCATGATTTTCATATTACCACCTGTCATTTATGTTGGTCATGCAGAAATGTCTCATCGTACCAATTTTTTAATATATCAAGTTAAGAAAACGGCCTCAGGAGCACTACGGCCATGGCGTGTAAATCATACCTTTCATGACAAGTTAGTCATTAATTTCATGATATGACCAATCATTCCTGTTCGTCATACAGTCATGTTATGCCATACCAATTTTGGTATGGCAAAGTCGTAGGCGGCTAGATAGATAGATACGCTCAAAGTCGCCGAAGTTCGCTAAGAAATGTTTCGCATTAAAAAAAAAACTCAGGTGGTTGAAATTACCCGAAGTACTCCAGTACGGCTTTTCTCATAACTTGAGTGCCTTTCGGACGTTAAGCCCCGTAAGTAAACCAACCAACCTGAAAATGGGCAGCATTCGCTTTCCAAAAGTGTGAGGTTTTTTTTGTGGCTGTACTCATCTACGAGAAGGCGCTCTTGCTTAATAACCATGTGTTGGCCTAACAGAATCGTGTACTACAGGCAATGAGTCTACTTCATTGGGCCAGTAAAAAGAGGGCGGTTGCATTCTAAGCTCATTTATAAATGCCGTAACTAGAGAAACAGCAATTGGCAGGACTTTATGAAAGCAATACAGACGCATGTAGCGCTGTTTGCAGAAGGACTCGGCCCGGGGAACTTTTTTGTCGACCGGCCATATTGGCTTCAATAAACTGCAGAACGCAGCCTGGAGCTAGAGTATTCCGCACATTGTCACCTGCGTATATATACGATCAACATCGGTGGAAGCGCTCAAATCGCAATGTTTCGCTCGTCGATTTCGCGTAGAAAAACAATGCATACAGTGTGTGTTTCTTTTTTAAGGAAAGGCCGTGACCGTGCAGGCAGCAATTATAAACAGATGCGTCTACGAGTTGTACTTTAAACAGGACGGTTCGTACATGCTGTCGGCGCCGCACGTTTGTTGCGACTCGTACACGGCGCCCACGGCATCATTCCGTCGCTCGTTATCATTGTATAAACGCTGCCATATTGCACTGCCGGTCTGCAACCAAGCTGGCTGGAACGCTTTTCCACGTAGTCCTCTTGACATATTTGCTCTATAGAGCAAATATAGACGTATGCTGATCCACGCAGGTTGTTTACTCTGACATATGCGGAACCACGTACAGAGAGCCGTCCTAACAATAAGCCCGCATCGCTGGTGTGCTGTGAATCCTTATTTCGCTCCATCAATGAAAATGGTGGGGAAACTAAGCGATATATATATATATATATATATATATATATATATATATATATATATATATATATATATATATATATATATACTTTCAACAGTTTAACGACTAGAGAAATTATCGAGGCAGAGAGGATTTGTAGATTAGGGCTGAATTGCGTCAGCACTCCTCGGGCTTTGTCAAAAAGAATTGTCTTTCCTGAGAATGTGAGATTTTCGCGCATGACAGTTGTGGGCTTCTTGAATGATTTGGTTGTTTTTTCGCATCTCGAGAGTATATACAGGGTGTTTCAAGAAATGTGTCCACTATTTTTAAAAAATCATCGAAATGCGGTATTTGCTCGCTGTCCTCACAATTGCTTTTTCTGTAGCGGCAGGAACCTTAACATGGTTGAAGACATGATTTGGGACAGTAATTAAGAAATATAAATTAATTAACTTTTTAATTAGTGGAGTTAGGTCGTTAAGTCCAATGGGAGTATTGAAGTCCTTCATACGAAGAACCCATTTCAGCTTTGAGATTTCGAAAAAGCGGCCTCTATTAATTATTGTGGCGTAATGAAGTTCAGGCAAATTCAACGGCGAAACCGAAACCCAAGCACCGATGAGCGCAACAAGCAGACGACTAGAATGACGTGACTGTTCAAGACAACGGTTACAGTGGTGCAGTTCTTCCCCGTTCGTTAACGTACGTGCGTCATGCGTGCTACTACTGCAAGCGCAGCGCACACACGCACACCAAGAAGTCGGTTGATGGTTGATAAAATGATGTTCACTCATTGTGGACGTCTCAGACGAATGTGGCAGTTGCGCTCTTCCGCGTTTCGGTTTCGGTTTCGCCGCTGAATTTGGGAGAACTTCATTACTTTGCAATTATTCTTAGAGGCCGCTTTTTCGAAATCTCAAAGCTGAAATGGGTTCTTCGCATGAAGGACTTCAATTCTCTCATTGGGCTTAATCACTTAACTGCTCTAATTACAAAGTTAATTAATTGAACTTTCTTAATTACTGTCCCAAATCATGTCTTCAACCATCTTAAGATGCCTGCCGCTACAGAAAAAGCAATTGTGAAGACAATGAGCAAATACTGCATTTTCCTGATTTTTTAAAAATAGTGGACACATATCTTGAAACACCCTGTATGTGTACGCTCTTCGAAATAAATCTTGTTGGAAGTAAGCGCTCGTCTTCGTCCTTTCTCTTGTCCCGTGTGAAGTTTATGCGCTACGTGATCAGTTATGTGGCGTAGGCTACTCGCTGACTGCTTCGCATGAAATTGATTCTCACATTGCGTGGGATATGACGTAATTTTACTCGCCTTCTCAGCTATGTGTACGCACGCCTCAAATAACATCGCACTTTTATCCCTTCCATTTTACTTCAAACGCTCCCCCCTCCCCTCCCCCAAAGGAAATACATGGTTGATCTCTGCGTCACTGGAAACGTTATATCACGAAAGTGAGACGTGTCTTCAGAGGAGTAGCTGAATGTTTATTGTAGATTGATGTACGAGAGCTTCCACAATGTCTATTGGTGTTTGGCAGCTATAGCAGCATATGATGTGGATGTATCCACTTTGATGCCTGGTGGCACGTCTCCATCAATGCGACTAACATCCCCGATCATGATTATACTTTTGTGGTAGCATGAGTAGTCAACATACAACTGGACTCCCGCGCAATGATGACGTGACGCGCAAATCCCGCGCAATGATGACGTGAAGGTGCCCATAATAAACATTCCTACATGATATGCACTCTCTCAAAGCGTCCTTATTTTAGCAAAGAACCGGCAAGGTGCGCGCTCCCAAGTAACAGGGTACCCTATGCATGTGCTCACGCATACATTGTACCACAAAGCGCTTCAGAAACGTGAGAGCCAGAGTTCGTAGCGTGAGCCGAGAACGCGCGAAGGCGTTCCGCTTCCCGCTGGCGTATTGCTTCGCTCACCCAAAACACCCACTTGCACGACATTCACGCGTCGACGTCATTGCCTTTCTTAGGCACTTATTTGAGCAGTTTCATTAATGGGTGCTATCGCACTCGAAGTAGTAGGCGGCGGAGAAACACCGTTGGTCCATTTGAAAGCTGCCCTGCTGGTGAGGAGGCGTCACACGCTGACACGAAAGGCAAATCACGTAACTGCATCGACGACGAATCGAATCGCCGCGCGCGCCGCATTTCACCGGCCGTCGAGTCTCCTAAAATATTGCATCGAAAGAGAGGGGCGCCCCCCAGTCGACACTCGTTTGTGTCATGATGCATTACTTAACTTTACCGCTCTCCCACTGTGACAACACCCCGCCAACCATTGGAACTGTGAGAGAAAAGTGTGAGATAAACTGCACGTTTTGCGAAGCCTCCTCCATGTGTGTTGGTAGCGCGGCGGGTAGAGCGCCTGGCAGCTATCCTCGCGGAACGAGGGTTTTATGTTCGATTCCCGTCGACGGCACTTTGTCTTCTAGTGTTTCTTTGCCATCTGATCGCATGCATTTTACAAACATCATTTTCGTGATGGAAATATGTCACTGAAGATTTGGTGGATGGATGGATGAATGAACTTTAATGGGTCCTTCGGAACGCGCTTTAGCACGTTGCGGGCCGCTCACGTCGGAACAGAAAGACCAAGTCTCTCCGCTGCGTCGCGGGCCTGTTGGACTGCCCATAACTGTTGTTCGAGTCCGGAGCTGGTAATAGCAGATTTGGTGGACTTCGGAATAAAACATTTTCGTTTTAAAAAAAACTGTGAGCAGCCGCATCAGCTGCTGGCTGCATCCTTCCCATCTTGGCAGCGATTCAGAGCTGGTAGAGGCACAACAGCACAAAATAACAGACTAAGAAATGCTAGGCACAACACGACATGTGTCACTCTGGTGTTGTGTCTACTCTTTCTTAGTCCTTGTTCTTTTGCGCTGTTTTGCCTCTACCAGCTATAAATCGTAACCAACTTGCCCAATTTTCAATCCATCTTGGCAGCTCACGAGTCCCGCCTATACGGAGCCGATGCAGTCGAAGCGCGTAGAGACGCCTGCTCAATTGTTTCACACGGTCGCCACGCGTTGGCGCACCACTGAATCGCAAAAGGTGGACTGAATTCTCATTGTAGTAGTGGGGAATGCATGCCCACGTGATACACTTGGTTACACTTGCTGCACTGCTTGTCACACTGCTTCCCTGACGCTAAGGTTGAACTTGTTTGTGAGTCTTTTTTAAATTCTCGTATGTTGCATCGTGTTCCTGTTGAGTGTTCCTCTGTTGTGCATATGACGTGCGTAAGTTTCCGCCATAGAATGAAAGAGACAGAAAACATCCTCGTCAGTTTCTTGATAACTTTGCTCTTATCAACGCAACGCACTCTTCTCTCACTTGGTATTCCTGAGAATCCTGTCACAAAAGATAAGCCGTGATGAGCGATTTTTTTTTATTTATTGCGGTAAAAAGCGGTAGAAAGGGACGGCGACGTCTGCCATTGCTATATCGGAGTTACTTACCGATTCTCGGGAGTCCGTTGCGCCAGTCCGTCTTTATCAGTCAGGCGTGACGAGTGAGTGTTTACATTACACACCGACAGGGCAATCTGTACGACTACACGGCTGACTGCACTTCACGGCATTGCGCGCCTTGCTTCTCGAACGCGTGCGCCTGGATCGTCTATCAGTCTACATTTGAAGTTGTTTCAGTGCCCTTTACTTTTTTTTTATAACAATGAAATGGCCATCTCTTCGAGCGTCTTGGCGGAGCACCATTTAAGAAACTCCTGCTGCGCTGCTTGCTTTCCATACATTATGGCGTAACAGCGCTAACGACGGGACAATGGAAGAATACTCAAAGCAAGGCGCGGAGTACTTTCTTTTTCTTTTCATTGCTACTTTTACGACTTGTGCTGTCTGTTCTTCCAGAGTACCACACCTCACGCTGTTCCCCCCATAATGCAACATTAAAGGCTTTAGTCAGCAATCACTTTTGTAACAAAGATAGGAAAGTACACTGAATGCAGAACAAACAACGCTGCATATTCTCGCACATTACGAAATTCCCGAGCAGATCATTAAACCTACGAATATTTTCGCTCTCAGCTTCTTTTTCTTTTCAAAGGTATCAGCGATCTCAGTGACTACACCACGAGACTCTATGTGACCATTTTTTGTTATTGATAGTTTCTTGATTTCGAATTTCATACGTTGACTTCCTGCTGGCAACATATTTTTGTTGGCAGGGTAAAATGAGATCTACTTGCCAACACTGTGACAAAAGCAGAATAAGCGGCGAATTCGGACTTTTCAAGGAGTTTGTTCCTCGTTCTGAACAATAAAGCCAATCTGGTGTAGACTCTGTTCAACTTATTAGAGTTTAGCTTCTTGCTTCACATTAAATGTTCATGAAACCGTTTAACCAAACCTGCCAAGCTTGGCTAGCCTTGCGCTGCAAAAAAATTTTTCGATCACACCGAGTGTTTACTTAGAGGTATTGCTATTCCTTTAAAAAGTATTGCGGCTGGATCCATTACAAAATATTACTTAACTCCTCACCATCAATTGGTTAAGGTAATGGTCACATCACAATTCACATTTGTCAATATCTTTCTACATTTTGCCCCAATCTGCCCTCGAAGAGCAGGTAAGGGAACAGCTTAGCTTAATATCCGCTCTCATTTAGATTTCTAAACTATCTTCATACTTGACCACATCACATCAAAATGTCGTACAACTAAAGAAAGGCATGCGAAACATTGTCTGGCTGACAGTTCACGGTGTTTAAACGTATTGTATTGTACGTTGTAGACAGATAGATAGATAGATAGATAGATAGATAGATAGATAGATAGATAGATAGATAGATAGATAGATAGATAGATAGATAGATAGATAGATAGATAGATAGATAAAAAGCGCAATTATCCAAGATGCAACACCAACTAGCTTTTGTAGCTGCTCTTATTTAGATAGATAGATAGATAGATAGATAGATAGATAGATAGATAGATAGATAGATAGATAGATAGATAGATAGATAGATAGATAGATAGATAGATAGATAGATAGATAGATAGATAGATAGATAGATAGATAGATAAAAAGCGCAATTATCCAAGATGCAACACCAACTATAGCTTTTGTAGCTGCTCTTATTTAGATAGATAGATAGATAGATAGATAGATAGATAGATAGATAGATAGATAGATAGATAGATAGATAGATAGATAGATAGATAGATAGATAGATAGATAGATAGATAGATAGATAGATAGATAGATAGATAGATAGATAGATAGATAGATAGATAGATAGATAGATAGATAGATAGATAGATAGAAATGCCGAAGTGCTGCTTGCAGTACGAAAAGGAATTCGCATTAAAAAAAAGGGAACAAATTTGAACGGCATTGTGGCACTACCGCCAACTACCTAAACCGCAGTAAAACAATTTTTCTCGAGCTTTACATAGACCTAGGTAATATAGCAGCGAATTAGCATTGCGATAATTGCGACAGGTGATGCGGGAGAAAAAATTTCCGGCAGAAGTAAAAGTGAGATGTATGTGTCCCGCTGACGCACAAGGCGAAAACGTGGCCTCCGCAAGAACAGGACCGGGTTGACTGGCGGAACATGGGACATACTTTGCCCTATAGTGAGCGTAGTCAGGCTAGTGATGATGATCCTCCGCCAGCCCACTCTTTTCTTCCTGTTCACTGTACCACTATTCACCCAGAAGAGCAACTGCTTTTGTAAGTAGGCGAAACCACACACACACACACACACACGCACGCACAGAGAGACACACTCACACACACGCACGCGCGCGCACACGCACACACACACACATACACACACACAACTCTAGCCTTTATCTCAAGTTCAACGGCTGAAACATGCAGCTTTCCCCCTTGACGCCATTATTTCCGCATCTTTCGAAGTTTTGAACAATGTGAAAAATGTCCAAGCAGAAACACGTAATGCCAAATCAGGTACAGGGATAGGCGGTATCGAAGATACATGTATCTTAGATACTCTTTGGGTATCTTGTATCTGTATCGCGATACGTCTCGCAAGACGAGTATCTGTATCTGTATTTCCGATACATTTAATGATGTATCGTGTATCTTAAGATACAAAATACTGCCATAGCAACACGCCCGAGCGAAACAATAAACGTTGGCTGAACTCCGCTTCTCAACCTGATACTGCTGCCACTGAGGCACCTGAATACAGCGAGATTCTTCTTTATCTTTATACCAGGGTCCTCCAGCGAGGGCAGGCGTTGAGGTGTGCACGTCGTTATTGTTGGAGCAAAGTCACGTGGTGGCGCTCACGCCCTCTCTACAAAAACAAGTGCGCGAACATCTGCGCGCATCCAACCTTTCATTTTCTCGGTATTTTCTTTCTGTATAATTGTGTCAGTGTCATGACTCTTGCTCGTAGCCACTGTACTGTTCTGCGTACTCCAATGCGTGCCCCGTCTTCAACGCAAATTCTGATGCCGCCGTATTGTCGTTATCGAACCGTCTCTTGCGTGGTGCTTCGTTACGAAGTCCGACGACTACAAGAATGGGGTTGCTTTGCGTCTCACGGTTTCACATGTCAGCTATTTGAAATATTTCATAGATGCACTTATAAAGGATAGGATTGATTTATACACAAATGAGAGCCTAGCAAATATCGCCCAACCGGTGTCGATGCTAGATGAAATAGAACAAGCATTTACCTAACAGAAGATATCTTGGCGTATTATGTTTTTGTTCTTCCTGCTACATTATTCAAGTGGTTCTTTTAGTCTTCATTTACTATTTAAATGCGAAGCATTTCTCAGCGAACTTCGGCGACTTAGAGCGTATCTATCTATCTATCTAGCCGCCTACGACATTGTGCTCTCCTGGCCGTATCATTAATGGGATTTATACCAAAATCGGTATGACATAGCATGACAGTATGACGAACATGATTGACTGGTCATATTATCAAAATCATGACTAACTTGTCATGAAAAGTATGATTTACACGCCATGGCCGTAGTGCTCCTGCGGCCGTTTTCTTAACTTGATATATCCAAAAATTGGTACGATGAGACATTTCTGCATGACCAACATAAATGACAGGTGGTAATATGAAAATCATGACGTGTATGTCATGGAAAACATGATTTATATGCCACGCTCATGGTGCGCTGACGCCCGTTTCGCTAGCTTGATATACCCCAAATTTGATATTGTGTGACGTGACTATATGACGAACATAAATGTCAAGTGGTCATATGGAAATCATCACATGTCATGTGCAACATGACTTGCATACCCGCTCTTGGCACGCTCGCGGCCGTTTCGCTAGCTTGATATACACCAAATTTGGTATTGCGTGAAGTGACTGTATTACGAACAAAAACGACAAGTGGTAATATGAAAACCATGATACGTCATGTGCAACATGACTTGCATGCCATGCTCATGGCACTCTCGCGGCCGTTTCGCTAGCTTGATGTACACCAAATTTGGTATTGTGGGACCTGACTGTGTGTCGAAATAAATGACCAGTGCTCAGGCCCGTAGCCAGGGGGAGGCCCAAGAAGCCCAGCCCCCCCCCCCCCCCCCCCCGAAATTCGTATGGAAGGGGTTGTTTTACCGAGGAAAAATAATAAAAATGGGTGTTTTTCAAGGCTTTCAACAAGTGCCCCCCCCCCCCCGAAAAAAATTCCTGGCTACGGGCCTGCCAGTGGTAATATGAAAATCATAAAATGTCATGAGTGACATGACTTGCATGCCACGCTCATGGCCCGCTCGCGGCCTTTTCGCTAGCTTGATATACACCAAATTTGGTATTGCATGGCGTGACTGTATGATGAACATAAATGACAAGTGGTAATATGGAAATTATGACATGTCATGTGCAACATGACTTGCATGCCACGCTCATGGTGCGCTTGCGTCCAGTTCGCTAGCTTTATATGTATGATGTCGAGTTACATGTATATGTCCAGTTCGCGCTGTATGATGACGAACATAAATGAAAGGTCCTAACATGTAAATCATGACATGCATATTATGTACAGCATGATTTTGCTTCCTGGCTGCTTCGCATTACATCGATTCCCCCCAGTGCGTGGGATCTGCCGGTTTTTTTAATTTAGTGCGTCATTCCTACTGTTTACATGTATATCTACATTTAATTTGAGTTTGCTGTTATGTCAAGGCTATGTTAAAGGCAAATGTAATATAATCGGGGCGTACCTAGAGAATGAAGTAACAAAATTCTGCTTACGACTTCGTGTAATGCAAATCAGTTTGCAATATAACAATGGAAAATATAAGAAAATATACCTTAAGTGTAAGGGGATTCGAGAACCATTATAACACCAAGTAGTTCGTTTTTCTTATCAGCGTCCTCAGTTCCATGCTATTTTACAAAGGCACTGAGTTTTCTATTATTCTACCCTTAAGAACTAAGTTGAGGATGCATCAAACTCAATTGTCATAGCTTCTAGAGGTTGTCGCCTGTATCGCGTTTACACTGGATGTCTCACGTAACTAGAACCAAATATTAAAAACAAAGTTTGACTTTAATTGAACGAAACAACGACATATGGTTTGACGTCATGTAGCGCTTGTTAGGTTATTTCTATAGCACTTAATTGTTTCCATTAACTAAGATCAATCATCCAAAATTTTTAATATTCGCTTTAGGGTTGAGTGCGTTTCGTTACGTTGTATAGGGCATTCGAAAAAAATTCCCCATCTCCCGCTAAAGGGAACCATGTGTGGATGCGAAGCAGCGGGGAGATAATTAGCTTGAGCGGGAGGAATGTCGCCGCTCTCATTTCACGGCAGTGGTCCGGGCGCTCATCGCGGCGCTGCGCAGGAGAAAGAATGAGGCGCGCGCGCTCTGTCATTTTCATACCGCGGAACTACCGTGGCGCCCCCAGCGGAGTATGCAGCTGTCACACCACCTGTCGTTCGCGCCGCTCCGTAGAGGAAAGGACGGGGGGGGGGGACCATAGGAGAGGGGGAGGGGCCGTGCATGCGCTTTGGGGGTGTGGGACGCGTGAGCCACTCCGTAGAGTAGATGATTCCAAGAGGAGAGAGGACGCCGGAGCCGCTCCGTAGAGTAGAGTATTCCTAGACGAGAGAGGGGGGAGAGGACGCGCATGATCCGCTCCGTAGAGTAGATGATTCCTAGAGTAGAGGAAGGGGGTGAGCGTAGGAGAGGGGACGCGCATGCGCTGTGGGGGGGTGTGGGACGCGGGGGGCCGCTCCGTAGAGTAGGCGATTCCTAAAGGAGAGAAAGGGGGTGAGCTTAGGAGAGAGAGGGAGGGGATGCGCATGCGATGTGGTGGTGTGGGACGCGGGAAGGAGGCACGGACTAAGCCCCCTCCAAACACATGCAAGCAAGATTAAGGAATGGGGTCAACCTGGGCGACAGACACCACCTGCCAAGCCATTGCTAAGCAGCCTCTCTATGCTCTCGGCCATGACTCAAGGAATGGGGTCAACCTGGGCGACAGACACCACCTGCCTAGCCATTGCTAAGCAGCCTCTCTGTGCTCTCGGCCATGACTCTGATGACTGTGTTAGGGTTGACGGCCTTCATATTACTACAGTGTGCTGGTTCGCATAATGGGTGCTTCCCTACTTCATGACAGTGGCCGGACGCGGGACGCGGGACGCGGGACGCGGGACACGGGAGGGACGGACAGAGCCCCGAGCATAAGATGCCTCGCATCTAAAAAATCACAGCATATCCGCGGAGTGAATGATGATGAGTGGGCGAAGCTCCGGAGGTACATCATCAAAGACGTGATGGTGGTTGGTTGCATGTGGTCAAACGATATGCATGCGAGACCATATCGCGATGCCTTGTGTTGTATGGCATCGCGATCGTCATCGTCATCAGCGTCATCGTTATGACGCGTAGTGGGTACATTCCACGTGGTGTGCCGTTATGGCAGCGTCATCGTTATCACACAGGGAGATACTGCTGGTTACGCAGGTGGCTACTACGTACTACAAACTACAAGGGACGCACGCCCCGATGCCATGTGTTGTATGGCATCGCGATCGTCATCGTCATCACGGCACACCACATTCCATGTGGTGTGCCGTGATGGCAGCGTCATCGTCATCACGCAGGTGGCTACTACGTACTACAAACATGGGACGCACGACCCACGGCATAAGGAGCTTCGCCCCTAAAAAGACCGATGATTTTTAGGGGCGAAGCTCCTTACGGTCGAGGCTTGTACATCACTCCCCCGGTGTAGCCCGGTGTAGCCATGCTAATGTGATGACGATGACGCCGGCTTCACGGCACAGCACATGCAAGGTAACCGTTATATGTCATGACGATGACGATGACGCTGATGACGATGAAGAATAAGCACGTTCCAAACCACACATTCTCTCTCTGCCATCATGGCACACCACATAGAATGTACCCACTATACGTCATAACGATGACGATGACGCTGATGACGATGAAGAATAAGCGCGTTCCAGACCACACATTCTCTTTCTAATGGATGAAAACGATCGTGAACGCGCTCTCGCCCGTGAAAGGCAAAACGGCAACGCCGAAAACAAGCTGCTACCCCGTGGTGATGAAGCGGCGGCTCAACGGCAAAAATACATTGTATATGCGCGTTGTCACTCATTTACATGCGCGAGTGGGCAATGTCACGGGTGATTTAAGGTAAGAATGGTCCCCAGTGCTTCGCCCACTCGTCATGATTCACTTCGTGGAAGTGCGATTTTTTTTTCTGGCAACCTACATATTCCGTGGCGATTTTCCTTCCCGGCGAAAGCCGGCGAAATAAGGCCAAGGCGACTGCGTTCGTGCGCTACCGTACTGCAGCACTCTCAAACGTGCTTCGAGCGACACAATCGGCGCGTGGACCGCGCTACGAAATGAGTTGCCGTGGCTCAAGGCACCGGCTTCCAAATGCGTCAGCATTGTTGACGGCTTCATATGGCAAGGAAACGCCATCGTCTCTGAGTAACAACACGCTGATGGTCCACGCTTCGTTTGTTTCGCACAAAGCACGTTTAAGAGCGCTCCAGTACGTTAGCACATGAGGGCAGACGCGTTGCTTTATTACATATATCGCGGGTTTCTTTTAAAAAACAGAGAAAATGACCGCGCAGAAAGTACGATACCATAAAAAAAGTAGGATAGGTCATTTTGGAATGCATTCTACGACGTGACAAAACGTACTACCCTAAAGCGAATATTAAAATTTTTGCATAATTGACATTATATAATCAACCAATTAAGCGCAAAGCAAAATACACTGTAACGAGCGTCACATGACCGTAAACCATATGTCGTTTCATTCAGTTAAAGTTAATCAAATCTTAAATATTGGGTTCAAGTTACGTGAAACTCCCGGTATACATGTTTATTGTGATTATTTGCTACGAAGTGCCTTGTTATTTCACTATAATATATTCGCTTTCCTTTTTCAGGTCGCTGTAAAGTTTTGTTACTGTTACAAATCACCAGGTTAATCTGAGCTATAAGTCGCAATAGTGTGAATTGCGGTGATATCCTGCGACGTTCGTGTAGCAACAATACGTCTGAGACGTTTCTGGATGGCATTCGTTCTCTCTGAGAAGTGTTAAAAGATTTCATGTTAATGAACATGTTGCTAACTAACGCTTTACGCCAGCAGATAATTATAATATGAAACTTTATCGCAGTTTTATGTCGTCTGTGTGCACACGATGCGTCAAAAAAATAAAATATCGCTACCAGCGTTCTTGCTGCTGTACAGATGACACGTGATCCGGTATTGCTAAAACGGCAGCACGTTTACGGACAAGGTAAGACTGCACTGCGGTATTTGCGCCATCGTGTGAGGGCTTCTTATGGACGTTCTTGTCAGTATTTGGCAACTCGCTAGCTCAAACGTATGTACCCCATCTACAAAATCAGCATCGTGGAGAGAGAGAGAATAAAACATTTATTTGGTATTTCCGTGAGAAGAACGGTGAGTGGGATCCTTCCCATGGGCGCGGGACGTTGTCCTCGCACGTTTCACGAGGGCCTCTTGGGTCTTCGGATCCGAGTTGGACAGAGCTGCCTCCCACCCTTTTCTGTTGGGTTGTGTCCTGTGTTGTTTGGTGGATTGTGGGGGGATGTCCATGCAAAGCAACACCATCTAGAGGCAAAGCGGGGAAGGAGACAAAGATGAAGCGTCTTTTTTCTCCTTCCCCGGAGAAACATTGACGTTAAAAAACTTAAAAAATAGTAAATTAACTAGCATTTGTTCTGGTCGCACAGGCAAGCACGAACACAACTAAAGCCCGAAAATTTTCTTTCCCAATACTGGGGTCAGAGGTGGCGAGTCAGCCCCCCCCTTTCATGCCCGCTACCGGCAAAAATTAGTGACGTTTCATTCCGCGGACATGTGCGACGCGCAAGCGAACCGGGGCCGTCTTAACTGCCCGGGGAGGTCAACAGAGTGCCTCCCCCTACCCGGAGCCTTTTCCGTTTACTTCTCTGGTGATATTGGTGTTGACCGACACCGCATTCTGCTCTGCGGTGTCGCATTACAGCAACAAGGACTCATTTCTCTGTGTTTCATCGTCTGTGGCATCTGCGAGACATCGTTTCCGTGAACGAGGACAGGATTCCCGCGATGGAAAAAAGTTTCCCCGAAGCTTGCCTAATGTTCTTCAACGTTCGCAGCAGCGGCGAGAACTCGCTTCACAAAGGTGAGCTCCCGTCTCTCTCAACTTTAAGTGGGGCATCCGCCCAAGTCGCCTCACTATAGCACAAGCTCAAATCGATTGCGGAGCGAGCCATATCACCCCTGGACACCGTTTATTGAAATTCGGTGGCTTCTCTACAATGGCGGCTAATACGGCGTTCGGAGGCCGTTGGTGAAGGCGCCCCGGGGAAACTGATGTCATGCTCCCTGCAGTCTCTCGAGACATTGAGGATGACATAGCCCATACTGATTGGACTAAAGATACGTTCAACGGGTAATGCACAAGGGGATAGCATCAATTCGCTTGCGTCTCGCTCACGTTCACAGAGCGAAACTTCACTAACTTTTTGTATCCTGCAACTTATGAAGCCACCTTCAATTGACCAAGGCGGGGTTTCTGTTTGTCTTATTGGTTGTTGCAAAGACTGCTAAGATTTGTTGCGTGCATGCTGTCACCAAATTAATTAAATAGTGCGGTTGCGCATGTACCACTGCATATTGTCCCGTGTGTTTCGTGATTTATTTTGATGTGTTCGAGTTTCATCCGCCAAAACTGTTAGCAATGCTCAGCGCAGACCGCTCCGCAATGTTTGACAAGCTTCGGGATTGTTCAAGATAACTGTGTTAAGGTTACGCGCAGGACGCGAATAGTCAAGATTATTCGACATCTCAAGCGAGCACCAACGATAAGGCTCGAATATTCCATGCCGCATGTATAAATGCCGGCACATCTTCCCGCAGATAAGATTATCGACGGCCGACGCTCCGTTCACCGCTATCAGTGCACAGCATGTATTACTCGTACATAGTTTGAATTTTCGTTTGCCGGGCAGAAGTTCGCCCAAATAAAAAAAGTCACAGTTTCGCCTCAAGTACCAACCAATGAATGCGATAGCAAGAAAGTGGAATGTCACAGGAAGAACGGCAAGCAGCTGGAAAAGAGCACACACAGGGTGAATGCGTATACAACTGTCACAGCAGGACACTTGCAACGCGCGGTTCAAACACAAAGAAGGACGCACGAAAAGAATGCACAGGATATAGACAGGACGAGCGCGAACTAAGTGACACAGTTGTTAGTACTTCAACTAGCCCCTACTTTGGCTTGTCTAGCTATCAGCTCACTCCTTTCGCATACGCGGTCGCTGCAGCTTCACGAGCCGAACCACTTCGCAAAGCCGAGCTGCTGTTCTCTAGTGGCGTGTGTTTCCCATCTGCGGCAGGCGTTCAAGAAAAGTGTTCATTGCAGAAGAGATGTGAAACTCAAAGTTCTAAAATAACCTTGCACAGCAATACATCTTAATCGTATTTCCCACTGCAATTATAAACACGCGTCACATATCGAAGCCATGTTGTTTCTGAGCGATCCGTTCAACGCTGTGCTGCATTCCTCGGCTCATTTCATTAGCCACGCGTAGCTCTACACCCTTCGCAATAGCGTATGTCGTAGTTTTTCGAAATAAACAAGGCATGGACATGTGCATGAGCTGTGTTCCGCAAACCAAACAAAAATACTGATCGCGCGTTTTGGACTGCATACAAAGGGAGCGGCCCGGTTAATGTTCTATTAATGCGCACTGGTTGTTTATAATGCCTAGTGGTCGTAATCTATCGCGTAGATTTAGTATTGTCCTAGTTGTTGTTTTTTACCACTATACGTGTGCATTACTTATCTTGTTAAAATGTTGCGCTCCTTGCTTCGTAGGCCACGGAGGCGTGCATTATCGCGCGTCGAGCGCTATTGCGAACAGCATACGAATGGCCGCCTCTGTGCCCGCGATCAGCGGAAAGATGAGTGCGATGATCTACCCGGATCTACCAAACGAACAGCTCCATCTACTGTAAAACTCCGTAACTCTTAGCTAAAACTCTTAGCTCCGTGTTCGCAGCGCACGCTGACCAAAGAAAGCAGAAAAAAATTATAAAAAGGGGAGGGATAGGGAGGTGTGAAGCGAAGGGCAGACGCGGCGTGCGCGGACTATGTACTTTGGCTCACACTGCGTGCGAGGCTTGCAATGAGATGACCGTTGGGATCCTTGCGATCGAGCCTCACCTGGCGGCACCGGGTCTCGGTCTGTGGTCTGTGGCACTTCTTACACACGTTTATATGCGTAAGCCATTGCTTTCGTCGATCTGTAACCCCGACCAACTAATGTTAATCAATCAGGCTTTCTCGCGCGCGTGCGACGTCGGTCATCTCTTATAAAATGCACATATCGTAATATATTGTTCTGCAAGTCTAGCTTATGTTGCAGGGGAGCAAGTAAATAGCACGGAGAAATAAGAACTGAGGTTGAAGAGCGCTTTTGCGCGCGCCGGTCATATCCGAACCAAAGCATGGAGTGCCGATCTTGCTGACGAAACAAGTTCGCGTCTAAACATTCTTTTTCTTAGTTCAGGTAACCCGACAACGGCTTCCTCGACGAAGGAAGTTGTTCGGCGCTTTAGCCCTCTTGGCAGGCAGGGGGGAATATTGCGTGAAATGCCCGTTAGCTCACAGCAGCCTCACACTCGCCGTCTGAGTCCAAAGAATCCTCACTAGCGACCGCCGCGGTGGTGTAGCGGCTATGGCGCTCGGCTGCTGACCCAAAGGTCGCCGGTTCGATCCCGGCCGCGGCGGTCGCAATTCGATGGAGGCGAAATGGTAGAGGCCCGTGTACTGTGCGATGTCAGTGCACGTTAAAGAACACCAGATGGTCGAAATTTCCGGAGCCCTCCACTACGGCGATAGATAGATAGATAGATAGATAGATAGATAGATAGATAGATAGATAGATAGATAGATAGATAGATATCTAGCCGCCTACGACTGTGCTCTCCTGGCCGTATCGTTAATGGGATTTACACCAAATTTGGTATGGCATAACATGACTGTATGACGAACAGGATTGGCTGGTCATATCGTGAAAATCATGACTAACTTGTCATGAAAAGTATGAATTACACGCCATGGCCGTATAGCGCTCCTGAGGGAGTTTTCATAAATTGATATATCCAAAAATTGGTACGATGAGACATTTCTGCATGACCAACATAAATGACAGGTGGTAATATGCAAATAATGACGTTCATGTCATGTACAACATGATTTACATGCCACGCTCATGGTGCGCTGACGGCCGTTTCGCTAGCTTGACATACGCCAAATTTGGTATTGCGTGACGTGACTGTATGACGAACATAAATGCCAAGTGGTCATACAGAAATCATGACTTGTCATGTGCGACATGACTTGCATGCCACACTCATGGCGAGCTCGCGGCCGTTTCGTTAGCTTGATATACACGAAATTTGGGATTGAGTGACGTTACTGTATGACGAACATAAATTAATAGCGGTAATATGAAAATCATGACTTGTCATGTACGACATGACTTGCATGCCACACTCATGGCGTGCTCGCGGCCGATTCGTCAGCTTGATATACACCAAATTTGGTATTGCGTGACGTGACTGTATGACGAACATAAATGACAAGTGGTAATATGGAAATCATGGCATGTCATGTGCGACATGACTTGCATGCCACGCTCATGGCGCGCTCGCGGGCCTTTCGTTCGCTTGATATACACCAAATTTGGGATTGAGTGACGTGACTGTATGACGAACATAAATTAATAGTGGTAATATGAAAATCATGACTTGTCATGTGCGACATGACCAGCGTGTCGCAAGAGGATTGTTCCCTCCTCGTATTCGTGGTCGGGGATGGACCTCGTCGTGACATAGCCCTGTTATATAAGTTAAGAGTTGGTGCTGTATCAGTGCGCGAACGATTATATCGTCAAGGACGTGCGGACAGTCCGTTATGTTCGTTGTGTGGCTCCTGCGAGACACTAGAACACATAATTTTAGAGTGTCCAACATTCGTTGCGCAGCGAGCACTGCTCACGAAGGAAGTGTGGACTTCTTAGACTTAGGTGCAGGACACTTCACGATTGCCTGTTCCCGGGTGGATGTGCTAATAGGCGTGACCAGGCCCATCGAGCCCTACTAACTTTCTTAAAGAAAACGGAGTTGGCCTCGCGCTTATAGACATTATTCCATGTGACTACTTATTTGAGTTTACGTCTGTGTTATTTGTTTTGTTTGTTTGTTTTAGATGTGAAGCATCTTATGGCGAAGCTTAATCCTGTGGTGGTGGTGGTGGTGGTGGTGGTGGTGGTGGTGTGCGGCGTGACCTCCCTTACTGCGCATGCGCAAACCCTTTCAAAAAAAAATAAAAATAAAAACCCTCCTCTCCCCCCTCTAGGCATCCCTCCCTGCGGCATCCACACCCTCACTGCGCATGCGCCTCCCCTCCTCTCTCCCCTCCTATGCTCCCCCCCCTCTCTCCTCTTCTCTCTCTCGCCTTTTCTTCCCTCATGTCTTGCTTTCCTCTGTGTTTCCCCGTCCCGAAGGAGCAGGCAGGCGTTGTGCCCCTCTAGGTGGCAGTTGTCAGCTGTTCCCTCCCTATTTCCTCTGTGTCTTCGTGTTTTTTATGTATGCAAACCAAATAAATAAATAAATAATAAATCACCACACTCATGGATCGCTCGCGGCCGTTTCGTCAGCTTGATATACACCAAATTTGGTATTGAGTGACGTGACTGTATGACGAACATAAATGACAAGTGGTAATATGGAAATCATGGCATGTCATGTGCGACATGACTTGCATGCCACGCTCATGGCGCGCTCGCGGGCCTTTCGTTCGCTTGATATACACCAAATTTGGGATTGAGTGACGTGACTGTATGGCGAACATAAATTAATAGTGGTAATATGAAAATCATGACTTGTCATGTGCGACATGACTTGCATGCCACACTCATGGCGCGTTCGCGGCCGTTTCGCCAACTTGATATACACCAAAATTGGTCTTGCGGGACGTGACTGTATAATGAACATAAGTGGCAGGTGGTAACATGAAAATCTTGGCATGCATGTCATCTACAACGCCGTTTACATGCCACGCTCATGGTGCGCTTGCGTCCAGTTCGCTAGCTTGATATACACCAAAAGTGGTATTGCGTGACGTGACTGTATGAAGAACACAAATGACAGGTCCTAAATGTAAAACATGACATGCAAATTATGTAAAGCATGATTTGCTCCTTCCTGGCTGCTTCGCATTGCATCGATTCCCACAGTGCGTGTGATCTGCCGGCTTTTTATCATAATCCTCACCAGCCTTGAAACTTGTTGCGTCTGGGTCCGAACTGCTACAACACAAGTGAACTGTGCGAAGCGTTCTTATCGTCCATCGCGGCCCGCGACTGCGTATAAACATCCGGCTGTGACGGGACGAACGACGGGCGCACAACACGTCACGCGGACTTCCGGTCCAATCCACCGATTTCGGCGCAGCAAGAATTCTCGCCGCATGGAGATCCGTAATCGGAGGCTGCTCCCGATCTGGCCACTGGAATGCAATAGCTCCAGATAGAGCAGAAAACCTTGATATCTGCCATTGGAATTCAGCAAGACAGTCTTTGGGGGGTGAGACCCGAATACATCAAAATAATCACACGTGGCAATATATATATATATATATATATATATATATATATATATATATATATATATATATATATATATATATATATATATATATATATATATATATATATATATATATATATATACAGGGTGTTTCAAGAAATGTGTCCACTATTTTTTTAAAAATCAGGAAAATGCGGTATTTGCTCACTGTCTTCACAATTGCTTTTTCTATAGCGGCAGGCATCTTAAGATGGTTGAAGACATGATTTGGGACAGTAATTAAGAAAGTTAAATTAATTAACTTTGTAATTAGAGCAGTTAAGTGGTTAAGTCCAATGGGAGAATTGAAGTCCTTCATGCGAAGATCCCATTTCAGCTTTGAGATTTCGAGCGTTTGTGTATGCGTGTGTGATTTGTTCTAGCGCTACGCCAAAACCGCATGCAAACAAACTTACCCTGCTATAGGTTTACCTTCAGCTTTATTTTCATGGAGGAACGGCCACGTGAACGCCGACTGCGCACACACGTTCAACAAAAAGTTTTACACAACATCGTCACGGTGGTCAAACGTATGTTACGAATGCAAGAAAAATCACCACATGTGCACGAATAAAGCACGTTTCATCGTTTCGTCAGCAAATTAACATTCGTACAGGAAATAGACTACTCAAAAAGTGCTCACTTAGAACTGACATACAAGGAAGCCAAGGAAAGTATAGTGGTTAGTATTTGTACTAATTATGATGTAAATGCGAAGAAAGTAAAGTGGACGAAAAGATAACTTGCCACTGGCAGAGACCGAAACTGCGACCTTCGAATAACGCGTCCGATGCTCTTCCAACTGAGCTACAGCGGCGGTCATCTCCCCCCCGTGCACTTTATGGGGTACATCTGTGCATTTAAACCTGGGAGTGTTAGTCAGCGCTGGTAGTAGTCGTGACGGCTAGTGCGGGGCACTCTTTTTATGCCTGTTGGCGTCACGTAGCACGTGATCTTTTTTACGAGCTATCCCCCGCATAATACGTGAAGGCATCCACTCGCCTTCAATGCTACTAGCGGTTATGTGTTCGTCCGCTTCACTTTCTTTCCGTTTGCATCACAATTACTACTAAGTAACGTCCCCTATGCTTTCCTTCGCTCTCTTGTCTGTTAGTTCAAGTTAATGTTGTGTCTAACAAAAAAAAAAGAGAAACCCTTCAATTTCCCATTCTATCGCTCATGAATAGTGGTTAGGTCATGCTTCGGACACCTTTAAAATAAATCATACCATCAAGCATAAATGGCTGTCAAATTGTGTAACTAAGCCCGAGCACTGAGGATAGGGGGCGACACAAGCGCTGACGTCGAAATGACAAATTTATTGGTCGTAAACTATGCATACGTGCACACACTAAAGAAATACCAGAACCTTTGTACAACCGCAGCTTCCACTGCGCATAACTGCGCCTTTCCAAATGGAGTTATCTTTTAATGCGATAGCGTTAATGAGCCCGTATAGTCACGTTTACATGATTGCGACAGAAGCACATCGCATTGCATAGCGCGTCGCATTCGTGTCAACTCCGATAATACGCTAGTAGGGGCGTCGCACTAATGCGCCAGTAAGGGATGGTTTTGCTGGTCCCGGTCTATTCATAGGCCGTAAATAAGGAGGAGGGGCCCTCGGTCGTGCCCTCAGTCCGTGCGAGCTCCTAGCGCACCTCTCTCGCTATATCCCGACACCACATGGCCGCTGCGAGGGGGGAGAAAACGTGGGGCCCTCTGGAAAGCCAATAAGCTACGTGTAAACCGAGTCGCACGCCTTTGCGAAACGCGATTGGAAAAGCGATGTGCTACTGTCGCATACATGTAAACAGGGTTCGTGTCGCACAAAATACGGTGTTCTCCGTGAGCGAAATATCCCGGTAAATGCAAGGAATAAAGCTTGAGGTTCAAGCCCGGGCCAAACATAAGCATTCTGCACGGAAGTCAGGTATTCTACCACAGAGCCACGCCAGTGCTTGCAACAGCATCGGAAAAATACCCCGCACAAGTGTCGTACGTACAGGTCGAGAAGTCGCGTTCAACTGGTACAGCGCATCACGGAAAATGAAGAAACGGCCGAGCCGGCCAAACGAACAGACAAAGCGCTATGTCGTTTAGTTTGGCCGACTCAGCCTTTTCTTCAATTTCCGTGACGCGCTATACCAGTTCAAGTGCGGCAAACCAACTCGCCCAGTCAACAACGCTTGTCACGTTAGTAGAGGTAAAGGGAGGAAGAAGAACAAAAGGTTGAAGGACACTTTGTAAATTCCAAAGTGTGTTCGGCGAACGCCAGCGCCCATTGAGACGGGGTCGGTCAGAATGGAACGCGATGCGCGTCTCCCTTCTTGAATTATTGGACACGCTGGGCACAGCGACGCTACGCAAGTTATATAGAGTACGACGAGAGGCGCGACAGACGCGACCACCGGCGTCCGCTGGCGCGCCCCGGCGGCCACCTGGCACCGTGCCAGGGCACGGACGCACGGACGGACGGACGTGAGCATGAGACATTAAAGGCTTTCGCCTTTAAAGGCGAAATTCAAGAACCTACCAAGTTCTTCTCCAAGGCCACAGAAGGCAAAGCGTGGTAAGGCAGTGAGAAGGCGATTACACGCATCGCGAGGATAGCCGCCCGCGTTTCGGTTACTGTGTACGTATACATGCTTCCGGCAAAGCACGATAGCGCGCCGTACCATTGTTAATTAACCTTAAAGTAACCTTCTAAAGGGAACTTCGGGTGATCGTTATGCAGGAGAAGGTCCTGCCTTTTCTTTTTCTGAGGATCGTGGCGATGGCAAAGAGCTTTATCTTATATACGTAGCTACCACACATACTATATCTCTCTGTTCCTAGTTACTTTTCCTGAGAGAAGGTTGAAGGGAAGCATTCTATGAAGGGGGCAAAATTAAATGTCATTAAATGTCAATCAGCACCTGTGCTTCTTGCAGGTTGTCCATGAAAATGTCTAAGATATGCTTTCAGTGTTCCGATTCACTTACCCAGGCAAAAGCTGTTTCACACTCTCCATCTTCCGACCCATCCAACCGCTGGGCTGCGAAACAGTAATTCTCCGTAAGGTCGACGTTGAAATGGGATTTATTATGCCAGCGTCAGCATTTTCATAGTGATCGCATCACCATAAACAACGCCTTACGAACCACAAACGTGAACGAAACAGGGTTATTATTCGCTGATCTCCTCATTTTATGCTTATTTAATCATACGTTCTTGCTCAGAAGGTCTACAATGTTTGTGTACAATCACGCGACCCGGTTTAATTCGAAAGAGGCAGGATGCCTGTTGGCGGCATTTTACCCGTCTCTTCCTCATACACACCAGCTTTTACGGGCTTCTCGAGGTGTATATCGCACAAAATCTTCATCCCACTCAATAACTCAGTTCCAATCTATCTATCTATCTATCTATCTATCTATCTATCTATCTATCTATCTATCTATCTATCTATCTATCTATCTATCTATCTATCTATCTATCTAGCCACCTACGTCTGAGTGCTCTCGTGGTCGCCTCCTTAACTTATGGTAGACCAAAATTAGTATGGGAAGGTAAGAGGGTTTGACGAATATGTTTGGCTGGTCTTGACATGAATTTCCTCCTGACACGTGTGGCACGTACCCGCATACCGCGGGCTGTGGTATGCAGGTATGCGCCACAGGTGATTCACAGTTTATATCTACCCACGAACGGCAAGAACAGGCACTGGTAGTTTAAAGGGCCCCTAAACAACCCAGAGGTCGAAATTCAGTTGTGGTGGATAAGTTGTGCACGAGTGGAGAACGAACACGGAGCCGTGAGAATTTTTCGAAACGGTGCCGTAATAGCGGAGTTACACGCGTTTGATCATCGAAACGCGGCGATCGCTCATTTCGCTCTTTCCATCGCCACCCTCCGTTGGTATTCTCTCCCAAAGCCGGTTTGCCCTCTCACCGAGCGCCCCTTCCAATCTCGCGTGGCATACGTCACCGCCGATGCGCTGCTCTAAACACCTTCTACTTCCGGTTGCCGCCACTCCGCACTCCGTTTGCTCCGTCGACTGCGCGCTTGTTGGCTAACCGCTGCTGCCGTGCCGGCCCGTACTCATACGAATCGTGCCAGCATGGACCCTGTGTTGCGCGCACGCCTTCAAAGGATCGCCAACATGATGGATCCGTAGTTCGACACGCCGTGCCAGAACACCGCCGCACGGGCAACACGATGAACAACAACAAGGAGCGCGGCCAGCTGATTGATGACTTACCGGAAGTCTTAGGTTTCCTGTTCGACCAATCGCGCATGACTTGCGCTTTACGTCACCTATCCACATCCTGACGTCACGCGGAGGCCGGAAGCGCTCGGAAAGGAGGAGGGATTGTTTTTTGGAATTTGTGGCGCGCCCGCGGTTTGTAGCTCTGCCGCGTGTGACATCGTTGATCGTGACGGCATTCTGCACACGACGAACGTGTTTAATTGAAATGTTTGAAAAAATATCGGAGGTGGTTTAGTGGCCCTTTAAATGTGAGTGTTAAACCCGACGAACGCAAAGAATAAAGAACAGCTGGTCCCAGCAGGAATAGAACCCAATCATTCTCCGTGGCAATCAAGTACACAGCCACGCCAGGTCTCGAAACTGCTTTGGAAAAAGACCCTTGTAGGCGTAACGTTGGTGAAACGTTAATTGTGGTTGCAGTGCTGGCTATCTAATTTTAGAAGCAGTACATATGTACTGCCATGATACAGGTGTCACGTCGGGTCAACGTCAGTTGTATACTTAAGCGTCATCCACTGTAGTTGGTCTACGTAGCACTATGCAGAGCTGCCATACTAGGAAGCACAAGTGCTACATATCAGCTTACCGCTTCTGGTGTTGGTCATACCCACGTTGATGTTGGCATCGTTACGAAGCTGTAAACAAGTGGTCATATAAAACATAGGCGACTGTGCAACATATGTCTGTGCGTACAACATTTTTACAGACAGACAGACAGACAGACAGACAGACAGACAGATAGATAGATAGATAGATAGATAGATAGATAGATAGATAGATAGATAGATAGATAGATAGATAGATAGATAGATAGATAGATAGATAGATAGATAGATAGATAGATAGATAGATAGATAGATAGATAGATAGATAGATAGATAGATATGCTCAAAGTGCCTGCAGTCCGCTAAGAAATGCTTCGCACTTAAAAAAATATCTAAGAGCGTCGGTTTCTGCAAAGTCGACATTTGCAGCGCGCTGCTCAAACACCAAGACGTAACAACTGTGACAGCTGTTAGTTCGCGCTTGTTCTGTGTATACCTGTGCGTTATTTTCGAGCGTCCTTCTTTGTGCTTCAGCGGCACGCTGCAGGTTTCGAGCTGCTTGTCGTTCTTAGTGTGACATTTCAATTTCTTGCTATCGCAGTCATTGCTTCGCCCTTGCGGCGAAACTGTGACTTTTTTCGCCTGTCGGTTAGTTTTCCATGCCAATCGGTTACGCCACCGACGGCGACGGCGCTCAACGCAGGAACGGGCTCCTGAAAGCTGCGCTCTAAAAATAATAATCCCCTTTTAAACCACTGTTATCAGTACCCAATACAATTCCCTGTGTGAAGTCTCGCCATGATACCCGCATGTTCTCGATTCAGTGCCAGAATGTCTCGTTATAAGTGGCAGGATAACGGCGCTGATATATGGCTCAAGGTCGCGTTATGACCGCCGACAAGAAGAGCTAAAAGCGTGTCTGGCTGAATAACCGCTGCGCCGCACTTCTGCCCACGCAAATCATGGTGGAAGTGTTCAAAGGATAATACACTAAATTTAATAATTATGTGCTAGTTGCACAAGTGATTAATGTCCTTCGTTTCCCGTATAAGTTTTCTATTGCTTGGTCCTGAAGAGGCAATGATAATAATAATAATAATAATAATAATAATAATAATAATAATAATAATAATAATAATAATAATAATGAAAAGAAGAATAATAAAAAATTGGCAGATCCCGAGTACCATGGGAATCGATGTTATGCGAAGCATGCGGATGCAAGGTGACTGGGTTGTAATTTTTCAATGAGCGAAACGTTACGAAATGACGCTAAGGATATGTACAAATATTGTACGTACGGACATATGTTGAACAGTCGCATATGTTTCATATAACCAATTGTTTACTGTTCCGTAACGATGCCCGCAGAAACATCGCTATTAACTACACCACAAGCGGTAATCTGATATGTAGCACTTGTGCTTGCGAGGATGGTAGCCCTGGATAGTGCTTCGTTGACCAACTACAGTGGATGGCGCCAGGGGCGTAGCCAGAAATTTTTTTTCGGGGGGGGGGGGGGGCACCTCCTTGATTTCGGGGGTGGCACCTCCTTGAAATTGTCATTTTTCGCTATGTATGCCATGACGAAAAAAAAATTTCGGGGGGGGGGGGGGGGGCACGTGCCCGGTGTGCCACCCCCTGGCTACGCCACTGGATGGCGCTCAAGTATACAATTGACATTAATCCGGCCGACATGACGCCTAGCTCATAGGAGTACATATGTGATGTTTATAAAATTAGGCAGCCAGCACTGCATCCACAACTGACGTTTCACCAACATTACGCCTGCATAGGGTCTCTTTCCAAAGCAATTTTGAAACCTGGCGTGGCTCTGGGGTAGAAAACGTGATTGCCACGCAGAATGCTCGGGTTCGATTCCTGCTGGGACCATACCATTTATTCTTTGCATTCGTCGGGTCAACGCTGCTGACGGGTTTTTCTTAACACTCTCGCATTTAAATTACTAATGTCTGTCCTCGCCGTTCCTGAGTAAATTGTCAAACACCTGTGGCGCATACCCGTGTACCGCGGCACATGGTTTACGGGTATGAGCCACACGTGTCTGGAGAAATGAGTTTCACGACGTACACGACGGGATTTTCATGTTATTCGTGTCATGACCAGCTAGACATATTTGTGAAACTGTCTTACCCTCCCATACTAATTTTGGTCTACCCCAAGTTAAGCAGGCGATCACGAGAGCACCCAGACGTAGGCGGCTAGATGGATAGATAGATAGATAGATAGAAACGCAAAGAAATGTTTCGCATTTAATAATAATCTTTATTGTCATCTTGATTAGTACAACACAGATAACAGGACTGTCAAAGCCAGGCGGTGGCTTGGAGGACTAGGCCCGGCACATCGGCAAATGAGAAATGACATACATATTGTGAATCTTGTCACGTAAAATAATCAGAGAAAGAAGACATGTAACTCTTTGACACTACATTTAAACACAATAAGATACACGAATCAAACTAGCGGGACCAATACTATCTAAACAGCAGAATGTGAAGATAAGAATTGAGCAACTTTAAACAGATTATACCCGGCATGAAATAAACTAAAAGAAAAATAGTAATGCGATAAATGGTGTAGCACTTAAAGTCACTTTATGATCTTTCGTAGACTGCGTTTCGTCATTGCAGAAAAAACACTGTCGGGGAGGTCTTTAAAAACAGTAGGGACATAAACCTTTCTAATAGCTTTGCCATATCGTGTCTTGACGAATGGTACAGAAAAGCGGGATGTTTTTCTTAACATACGAGAGGCAATGTATTCTTTTTGAATCGAGAGTTCCAGACGTGGCGTAATACAACAGTTTGCTTAAACGACGCTTTGAAAGACGGCAGGCGAAGTAGAGAAAAAAATTAATATAATAATAATAATAATAATAATAATAATAATAATAATAATAATAATAATAATAATAATAATAATAATAATAATGTGTGGAGATTGACCACTATATGGCTGTGAGACACGCCATAATGTAGGGTTCCCGAAGTTTCGACAACCTGGGGTTCTCTCAAAGGGGTGGTGCCACCAAATTTGTGGCTTGCGCTTTCTTCGCTGCAAGCGTTTCTTATAGCTCTAGGAAGCATGATACACGCACCAAGATTCACGTATTCTCTCTAAATAATTTAATAACGCCTTATTTATGTGGACAACTTTCGGTTTCGGTTTCTGGGCGCCAAGTTGGACAGTGACGTCGAAGTGTAGGAGTCTTGGTCACGTGACCACACAAGGCTCGCTCGAAGATGCACAGTACTTAGCCGGGAAGCGATCGAAACTCGGCGAGTGATGTAGCAACCGATGTTATGCCGGTACGTACACTTCGGAGGTGGCGGAGGCCCGGAGATCACTCACATCACTACAGATCTGGTGTGACGTCGCTACAACTTTCGTTGGCCTGCCTATAGAGCTACGTCAATTTTGATGCGCTAGCGATGGGCAACGATTGGGAGAACGAGCATTTAGGTACGCTTTGGAAGTGAATTAAAATATATTCTAAACGTTTGCTGTGTCCGACCTCTTCGTGTGGAGTCTCGTTGCATGCAGAGGAAACCCACGACAGGCTTGTTATAGCCTCGAAATTTGCTGGCATCGCGCAGTACACGGTCCTCTAGCATTTCGCCCACATGTAAATGCGACGTCGACGGCCGGAATACAACCCGCTGCCTTGGGATCGGCAGATATATAATATTATAAAACACGAACATCTGCAACGTAGATTATAAGATATGTTCTTTAAGTGCGTTTGTTTAGCGGGGAGGTTCAATAGCAATGCGTGAACATTTTAGGGCCCCTTTTCCTTTTACGTCAACATCAATGAACATATTTCCCCAGTGCACATGTCCCCATTTCCACTCGTATATTCTTAACGTGCACATGATAGAGCGTTAGAACAAAGGAAATTCAGAGCACCTTCTGTGAAAACCTTGACCGCTTCCACTTGCTCACGTTAATCCCTATGCATGATTTCCGGTCGTTACTGATACTTGTGGGCAAAACAACAGTGAAAACGTTCAAAACGTATAATACCGCCGCCAAAATGTGAATAGAGCATTCCGCATACAGATCAGCTGGTTTCTACAGAAAAAAAATGTATATACACTTAATCCCACCGTTATATGGCCCACAATCTAAAAACATTAAGTGTTACCTAGAAATCAAGCAATTGGTAAGCATAAATTACAAGCAACCATACCTTTTTACGCAGATGCACACGTAATACAAACCACGGCTTGCCAGTCAAGGGAAGCTGAAATTTGAGCCGCACCATCTCTTGCGGGGAGCTCCTGTTCAATAGACAATATGGCAGCTTTTAACATAATTTTCAGGGCAGGTAGGCTTATCGGTATGCACAGCAGCTTTGTGGCTATCTTCGTGAGTACTTATTAATAGATTTCGAACAATTGATAACAGAGGTGATATTTTTTAGGAGCACACAACTGACATTTTTTCTCATCACGTTCGAAGCCGCATAGCATGACATTTAGCCCTCTTTTTCAACAATGAAACTAAAGTACAATTAATGCTACCACCTATACGGCCATGTATAGCGTAGGAAATGATAAAATGCGCATGCGCTTATCGCTCTTCATCGATGTCGCATCGATTGTTGTTCCATTATAGCGTTCCGGATATAAGGTTCTGATGTCCAGATATTGAGCTTTGCTGATTGATACGTCGCATCCATTACCTCGTGAGTAATTAAATTCAGGCATTATGTAGGCGACACCTCGCTTGTGCGATTTGCGCAATAGTGGCGTGGTATGAAACTGCATCCAGTATCACAAGTTCCGTGATGAGGATGCACTTTTGCATACCTTTTTTTTTTTTTCCAGAGGCCTCTTTCCATCTAGAAAAGACGTTGTTCGTTCTCTGTGTTTTCGTTCTCTGAACAATTTTCCTATTTACTATTGCAGTCGCAAGGAGCAGCCAAGCTGTTCTGAATATACATGAATGTAGGGCGCAACGTGTCTTTAATGATGTATAACAGTTAAACCTCAATACAGTGAAGTCGATAAGATAGGCAATTTAACCTCGTTATATCGAAACTTCGCTAAATTGAAATTGGACCTTTTAAGTCGCCAAAGGCTTCTTTAAAGTCTTTGACGAAATGCTGGCCATAGGCGCTTCGTCAAACGCGAAAAGTGACCGGCAGAGTCATCATCGGCGGCGTCAACCCTAGTGACGCAAAACGCTGTCGTCGTGTGGTGACGCCCCGGTATGACGTCATCGTGACGTGAATACGGCTTAACACCTATAGCGCACAGAAGGGACAGAAACACAGAGATACGACGTCCACGTCGTATCTCTGTGTTTCTGTCCCTTCTGTGCGCTATAGGTGTTAAGATGGAATACCAACATGCCCAGGCTCACGTTCTTTCAAGTGAATACGGCGTCACGTCACGTGACGTCACAGGATTGCGTCATCAAACGGCATTCGGTCATAGGTGGGCCGATCACGGAGGCAGCGTAATACCACGGTGGTTGCGAAAAACTTTCAGGCGGGATCAGTACAATATTGATTGAGTACAATATTGATCGAGAAGGCTTTCGCCTTGTAGTAATGCGTAAGGTGGCGTGGGATCTTTCTTCTACAGGAGGTGCTTGAAGATTGCTAGGATAATAATACGGCAGCGCAAAAAATATTATTATCATTATTTTTATTATTGTCATTATTGTTGTTGTTCTTGTTGTTTGATAAGCATATTAATTATAGAATGTCCGCGATATGATGAACAACGCGCTCAACTACTGAGTGATCGATTGAAACCACCTCGAAAGACGACCACTTACAATTGGCAAAGTGCTTGGCCCGTAGCCACATCCTCATAATCAAAGGCGGCGGTGAACGCTCTTCGTGATATTTAATGGACACAAGTTTGATGAACTGTCTACAGTTCTTATCGCTATTGCCATAGTGTTGAGACATTAATGAGCATATCTCATAGCAAACATGTAAGTGCATTAAAAATTATCTGTACGGACCCTATCCGCCATGTGACCACGCACGCTGTATGAACTGGACTATGCCCATAGACTGTGATCATGAGTTATACGTCCTATATTGTATATATGTGCGCAGTGCTTCTGATTATTTTTTCTTCTTTGATTCTTTTTAATTTTCCTTATCTTTGTGTGTATCTTGTATATTACTGCCACGGTCGCTACATAAAAAAAGAAGGTGCGGCCTGCTGTGTCGCATCGCCGTCAGTGGGCGAGTGCGTCTCGGCTTAGACAGTTGCGGCCGCTGTTTTTGGTGAGGGCGCCACTGCTCCAGTGCACAAGACAGACGACACTTCGTGTTACAATATGGTTGCCTCAAGATTTATGCGTGTCCGTGTGCTTTTTCATGTGCGTTCTCGTGTGTGTTTTTTGTGTGTGATCGTGTGTGTGGGCAGCTTGCCCCGTGTTTCCTGTGCTTGAGTACGGTTCTTTGGTGCGCGCGTGTGTGGCAGACGGTTTTTAGGGGCGAAGCTCCTTAGGGTGTGGGTCGTTCCCTCCTCTGTAGTAGTAGTAGTAGTAGTATGTATGTAGCCACCTCTTTTATGAATTGCTCAATAGATGGCGTTGTGTGTATATGTCCTTGGAAATAATATCACTAGATGGCGTTAGTGGTTTTAGGGGCGAAGCTCTTTAGGGTGTGGGTCGTTCCCTTGGAAATAATATCACTAGATGGCGTTAGTGGTTTTCATATAGTTGACGATTAAAGAGGATAGATGGCGCTGTTATAATTGGGATTGTCGGGCCGACGCGGTTCTCGGAGTCGAGCACCGGAGGTGGACTCCATTGGGATCAACGGTGAGGTGAACTTCACCAGAAAGGAGGTAGTCAGCTCCACAGTGCTGTCGTGTGAGTCGCATGCAAAGCCAGGGCAGCCGGTATCTGCGGAGCATGCGGCGGCTCCGGTACTCATGGCGGCGCAACCCATAGCCAAGGACGCGTGGCTTTCACAACTCACAGCAGCGTTCTGTGGCGATGCATGCGGAGGCGAGGCGTTGCGTCGAGCACTGGTGTGGACTTCGGCGTCTGAGTAGGTGGCATCGTCTTCCTCTGTCGTGGAACGCGAACTGGCGTTGTCGCTGAGGCTGGGAGCGCCCGGAACACAAGTCGGCGACGCTCGTGCCCAGCTCACGATCGAACACCCAGGATCATGCAAAGACGTGACACGTGTTGTCACGTCTTTGCATGATCGAGTGGGCAACGTACGGGGGGGGATTCACGGTTACCCAAATGATCTCTCCGAGCTTCGCCCACTCACCATCACTTCACTTCGTGGATATGCTGGGATTTTTTTTCCAGTGGTGTGATGTCGCGAAGCTGGTGTGTGCCGCTGCGCAACTCGAGAGCGGGAAAAGACGCTACTGTTAAGTACCACACGTTCCCGTGCGATCTGCAGTGTCGGGAAGCGTATTATTCGTAATAGAGCACTTCTTTTAGTCACAAACGAGCACTAAAACAGGCGCGCGCCGCCGCTTACAGGCGACAGTGCTCATCAAATCTCAGCGCCGACCGCTCCCTCAACGGATTCCGGATTAGCTTGCCTGAGGCGGACTCGCTCGTTTCGAGCTATCCAGCGCCGCTTATCGCTGTTCCCAGGAACCACCGCCATCGCCTTTTGGACAAAAACAAAACAAAATGAACGTCTGATTGTCGTTATCTGAATGTCACACGCTTGCCATAATTTCCCCGCATGCCCCTGTTTATAACAACATCATGACGTCACACGATGGACGCGCTATAGTTTAGTAACACATAGCATCAGTGTATTCGCGCGTGCTCTAGTGTCAATCTGTTACACGCCCACGACGTTTTTTTACTGAACCCATGTCACTACCGATGCCTAGAGTTACAGTATATGCTACCTTTAGGTAGCAGAGTCGCGCCAAGGCACGCCATGTTGGGCTCCGTCGCTATGTGGGAAAGCCGCTCTCCGCCTACGTCGGAGCCGCGCTCGCGGGACGTTGCGAGTATGTTTATTATTATTTTTTTTTTGCTTTCTTTCTATTTTCTGTAATGTTTGTAAAACTATATTGCTCGGCTCATATTTACGAGCCGCGATTTTACGCTGATGCTCTTAGTGTAACTATTACGCCAAATAGTGCTAGGGACAAACATAAGCACAGGTGCTATAACTCAAACAATGTTCGATCTTCGCACTTCCATTTACGATCCAGCCACAATATTGCCACGAGCATAATAGCTTCTATTACGCAGTATCATTGCTGGCAGAATTGTATGTGCCGCTGTAGAAAAAAGACGAAGTTAGGCTCGCGAAAAAGGGGGGATGAGCTCGATTTGCCAGTGATCGGACCAGCCTGACGTTCTGCTCACCGCCAGTTGCAGGTTTCTGTCACATTGTAACGTGACATTTTCTGGTGGAGGTGCGGGGTAGCATCCTTTGTACTGTACAATATCATGGTATCTCTCCGTCGCCTTTGGCTCCTTTGCACTAACTGTAGAAGGGGCAAATTGTAGTCGAGATATTTAACCCAAACGGGCTCGATTGCGATACACATGCGTACTTGGCGTGCATGCTCGAAAATCTGAAAGATATGAATGCCCGATTCAAGTGCGCTGTCGCGTCGAACACTGCTCGTGCTTAAAACATGAAACGTGAATTCATTTCAGGTAACTAAATTGATCATTTGCACGCTCACATAAATTCTTTTTTTCTTTTTTTGCTTTCTTTCTTTCTATTTTTATTTGTAATGTTAGTAAAACTAGATTGCTCAGCTCATGTTTACGAGCCGCGACCTTACGCTGATGCTAGTGCACCAGCTACACCGCTTTCTTTATTCGAATAATTCCAGTCGAGCTTTCTGGTCGCATTTTACGCGTCATGTACCAATTTAATGTGTTATATGTATGAAACAGCCGACACAACCCGCTGACTAAGGCTACATGTATTTCGCACTTATTTTACCTATAACGTTATTGTCCGCGCATTAAATTGTGCCTCTTTTGTAGTATCATAATTGTGTTTCTTGCTTATTGAAGACACTACAATATTCATTACAGAGCGATTGAACAGCAACAAAGTGCAGCTGGTGCTCTATAATTAATTCAACAATATCCATAGCAAATGCCCAAGAAAATTGCAGTCGGGTGTTATCACATTTATCACACGTAACAATTACGGCTTCTCACGACGCAGAAGCCACTGGAGGTGGCGGCGTACAGAAGATTTCGCTCGAGGCACCGTCTTACCATTTTCGCCAGGGCTAAGACAGTTCGGCGCGCAACATCCCGTCATATAGTGAAGGAGCTGCCGGTGGGTGGTATCACATTGGTGCGATTGAAGTGCGTGTTAATGCGCACCAGGTGATCGAAATTATCCGCAGCCCTCCCCTGCGGCGTCTCTTTGAGCCGCTTTGAGGCGTTAAAACTCAAAAGCAGCGATTTCTTCTACACTTCACCAAATAATGTACCTGAGACTACATGTAGTATCTCGACAAGGAGCATCGAATAAGCAGCAGCAAGAATAACAACAGTGCCGATGTCATTACGCTTGGACGGCGGGAACCTGCTGAGTGCTGCCATTGACTACAAAGGGTTGGCTTCTCCGCAGCGCAGAGGAGCCACTTCTGACCACGTGATGGCGCTTGGCGAATAGTGGCGCTGGAATTCCAGGAGGCGGAGCGAGCGGCACCCGAAAAACAGTGGCGCAACTCTGGCTCCTAAGGGAGCCATATACAGTAACTCTGCCGATGCCAGCGCTTCAGCGCCACGGCGGCAGGCACCGGAGGCAGCGCGGGGGGATGCCGATGTACAAGATTTGATACACACTCGACGACTCGCTCTTCGTTCGGGTTGGTGCGGTTCGCGCGGCTTGTACTCGCCGGAGTATCCGGCAATACTGTACAGTCGCGGAGACCACACTGACTTTGCGACGTGTTACCGGCACCCAGAAAACATGCAGCGGGCAATGACACTAGAGGAAATAAATACGGCGATTCCTGAACGCACTCCGGAAACGTGCGATGCCTACCTCTGCAGCAAGGCGATAAGGATCGGGTGCCTACTGACGGGCATTGCTTCATCATCGAAGTCAGTGTGCGGCAACTTGTGGCACAAGCACTGGATGGTGACCTTCGACTACGGCGGAAACGAGTTGCTCGTCTGCGAAGCTACCAAGGACCGCAAAGGGGGGACTCGTAGGGCGTTGGTCCTTGGAGGAGAAGACAGTCGTCCACAACGCCTACACGTATGAGGCAAGTACTGCAAGGTCGAATTAATGCAGCGACTTCATTCCAGTGTAATACATTTGGGCGCTCTGTCGACCATACAGTAAAGTGTGGGAATGCTGATTTGAATTAGCTTTGTTGTATTTGACATGGAAAGCGGAAATTCAAACAAGGCGGAATTATGATTTGTAACCTCGTTTTTTCACGTGAATGGTTTTCGATTAGAAGAAAGTATTGGGTCAATCCGTATAATTGTGCACTGAAGACCAATGGCTGCAACGAAAAAAAAAAAAAAAGACGCCAGGCCTGCGCGGAAGCGAAGCACAGTCACAGCGAAAGCTGGAAGAGCGCCATGTCTAGAACCCGTTGCAAACTCTCTTGGGGCTACTAATACAAGTACCCTTGCAAGGTACCCACTTCTCCATTAATTGATTCGGTGGCTGATGACGATGAAGAATTATGGCTGAGCCCTTTGTAATAAGTTGGAAGCATTCAACGACCCACTCGTAATGCAACTCATATTGTGTGACGCCTGGTTACACAATTCGCATTCTGTGACGCCTGCTTTTTATTTACTCTTCTACCACGGTATATTGCGTATGTTAACGAGATTCCTTCCCGACATAACGCATGTATAGGGTTTTTGTGCGCAGGAGTTCCGAGCACCGGCATGGCTCAGTGGTAGAATACTGGGCTGGCACGGAGCGGACCAGGTTCGAACCCCGTTCCGTATCCTCGGATATTTTTTTTCTTATTTCGTGCGATGGCAGTTACGGACACCGGCGGCGGCGGACAACTACGGCACCCTTGTTGTGATCTCAAAGCAGCTTTTGCTGCAAAAAAAAGCTATAGTGTAATCGTGCGCTTATTTAACTTATGCCGTAAAAGTATTTAACTTAGGCCGTGGGGCATACTGGCGCCAATAAAAAAAAATCCCGCGCTAGCGTAACGTAACGCGCAATAAGCTATACGTACTATTGATGCAAAACTATTGGCAAATCGACTATCGATAGAATCGATACTTTATATTAAACTGTCGATAGCGTAAAGAAACTATCGATAAACTATCGATAGTTTTATCGAAAGTACCATCGGTAGTACTACTACCGACAGTACTATCAATAGTGCTGTAAATAATTAGGCTGCTGCTGTCCGGTGATATTGCCAAAAAGTATTTGCTATAGCCTGCTATCAGCAATACTCAGTCTACTTAATTTATGAGCAATTTTTTGGTGAAATAAAATTTTTTCAGCAGTGAAAATGCAGGAGTATGTCCATCAATAAACTCGTATTCAAATTTAACGACTTACATTTTGCAATTAGCAAACCGAGTTCTTGATATTTTTAATTTGAAATCACAAAATGCAATGTAAATCTGAAGCCGCACAGTACCGTCGAATGTAACGTTCTTGTGTCCTGTACACATGAATAATTCAACTTAATTATCATATGTCAGTCGAGAATTCTCGGGAAGGAGCGCAAACACGTTTACTTTCTTGCTCTTCAGCGTGCTCCTCCTGCTACCACACACTTAAGGAACCAAGTTTCTGCTGTAGTGAGTTCGCGCGGTTCATTTTATACAATCAGTAGTATTATCAAACTTATCATCGATAGTGCTAGCGATAGTTTCTTTGCCATCGATAGTTCTGCATCAATAATACGTACGTACTCTAAGTGATCATATAAGAGTACTCTACATACCTATACGTACCATATAAGAATAAATAATGCATGTATTTCGTGTCCAATGAAGCACTTTGGAGATTCAGGTTTATTTTGGAAAGTTTCATATCACTTACTTATAGGACATCCGAACCACCTCTGCATCCGCCAGTGCACACAAAGCGACCCAGTGAAGTACCATAGACGCATGTCTTTACTGTGGGAAAGCTAGCGAAACAATGGAACACGTTTTAGTGAACGTAAAGAGCGTATGGCGGCAATGCGACGCCATATGGCACAAGGGGAGCATGCCATGATCGCTGCCAGTTCCCTCGTCGTTTGGCGTGGACCTTCGTGATTAAAGTATTTTAGTTTCACTTCGTTGAACTGAACGGGGCCGTCCGGTTTGATGCGTGTCGTTGAGGGTGAAGTTGCGGTCTTTGGAGCATTCAAACTAATTCTGAGCCGTCCCAACAGGCATTGGTTCTTCGCCATCAGGGTTGCCGTTAATGGCTATTTTGCGCCAAATTGGCTACTTTGCGACACCGTGTGGCGACGAAAATTTCCAGCTGGCGCCATGGCTACTTTAAACTTCTGATTTGGCGCATTAAGTCGTCATTTTTCTCATTATTTGCAGACAAAATACAGTCTTTGTAAGCTTTTATGTTGTTCTAGGCGATGCCCCCCCCCCAGCAGGTCGGTACTCATAGAGGCATCCAAACGCAATGCCTGGCGCACCTGTAAGTCTGGAGTCACCAAGTTGTGTGCATGTTAGCAAATGCGTGGCCAGCACGCTGCTCAAGCTGCCCGCCCTCTAGTTTTTCCGAGTAATTTTGATGCGCAGAGCGTGTCCTCGTGTAAACTTGAGAAAACAGCAATCTGCAACAAGATGGAGCTGGCATTTGATCTTCAACCAGATTTCATTGCCTAAGTTCAACTTGTATTATGTAAACTCTAATAATCAAATTCGGTCTGCAGCTTGAAGGAAAATCTGTTTCAACGTTCAATGTTCCTACTGACTTGCTGGCTGGAATATTCTAATATACATCTTTGTATCTGCCAAGATCTCTTACCATTTCTACGTAAACTATATGGAAGCGCAATGAATTTATTATAATTTTCTCATTAAATTTATTTACAACTTATCTTTTGGTTTCGATGGCCTCGCTTATACGTAATGGTATTATTTATTAATCAATACTAAAGGCTTTACTCGTAGTACCACTTCTGTTTTATGTGGCTACAAATATGCAATAATATTAAACGACATGACTATACTTTGGCTGCTTTTGACTTGAGTTCTGGCTGTTTTTCTAGTCCATCCAACTGCAACCCTGTTCGCCACGCACTTCACAAATCTCTCTAGCAGTGTCTGTGGCCTTCGCACCTCGATTAAACGCTAACAGCAGAGGGTGTCGGAAATGCTGCTTTTTGTTCATTTGGCACTCCATTTTTAACGATCTCGAGAAAACAAGGAGAATAGTATTAATACAAAACTAAGTACACTGCTTTGTAGAGCACATAGTTGTCCATGGAGTAATGTAAGATACATTGACACTTTTACACACACATTTCTGCTCTTCGAAAAAAGGCCAGAACAAAATGGGACAACCAAATACTTATTTGCCAAAGAAAACGCGCGCGGCAAGCTTGGACATTTCGAACGATACGCTTTATAATGCGATACGAAACCGGATGGCCAGGACGAGCGGTTGATAGTCGCAGTACCAGATCAGGACGTCCGCTAAAGAAGACAGGAAATACACTGGCGCTTTCCTCAAAGATACCGTCTGATACACGTAATTTCAGCATCTCTGTTCCATCTCTCAAAGGAGTCATTGAAAAAAAATAATAAGGAAGGAGTTTTCGCCGACCTGTAACGACGGCGACACGTCTTTTTTTTTTTTTTCGTTGTCCTATTGGCGTGTTGGTGCCCACGTAGTATACGTACTGAATTCAGCTCCTTACTCACGACTCAGCTGTTACAGCATGTTGAATGTCGAACGGCGCATCTCTACTAGCACCGAAGCCGTAGCAAACCGCAGAATAATTAACTCTTTCCCTAATTACAATGGATTTTCCCGCATTTTGTGTGTGTATGTGTGTGTGTGTGTGTGTTTGTGTGTGTGTGTGTTTGCGTGTGTTTGTGTGTGTGTGTGTTTGTGTGTGTGTTTGTTTGTGTGTGTGTTTGTTTGTGTGTGTGTTTGTTTGTGTGTGTGTGTGTGTGTGTGTATGTGTGTGTTTGTGTGTGTGTGTTTGCGTGTGTTTGTGTGTGTGTGTTTGTGTGTGTGTTTGTTTGTGTGTGTGTGTTTGTGTGTGTGTGTGTGTGTGTGTGTGTGTGTGTGTGTGTGTGTGTGTGTGTGTGTGTGTGTGTGTGTGTGTGTGTGTGTGTGTGTGTGTGTGTGTGTGTGTTTGTGTGTGTGTTTGTGTGTGTGTTTGTTTGTGTGTGTGTTTGTGTGTGTCTGTGTTTGTGTGTGTGTGTGTTTGTGTGTGTGTTTGTGTGTGTGTTCGTGTGTGTGTGTCTGTGTTTGTGTGTGTGTGTTTGTGTGTGTGTGTTTGTGTGTGTGTTCGTGTGTGTGTGTATGTGTGTGTTTGTGTGTGTGTGTTTGCGTGTGTTTGTGTGTGTGTGTGTTTGTGTGTGTGTTTGTTTGTGTGTGTGTGTTTGTTTGTGTGTGTGTGTTTGTGTTTGTGTGTGTGTGCGTGTTTGTGTGTGTGTGTGTGTGCGTGTTTGTGTGTGTGTGTGTGTTTGTGTGTGTTTGTGTGTTCGTTTGTGTGTGTGTGTGTTTGTGTGTGTTTGTGTGTGTGTGTGTTTGTGTGTGTGTGTGTGTGTGTGTGTGTGTGTGTGTGTGTGTGTGTGTGTGTGTGTGTGTGTGTGTGTGTGTGTGTCTGTGCGTGCGTGCGTGCGCGCGCGCGCGCAATTGATGACTGAAGTGGCGCCGACCGTTGCATTGTCGACGTTACCATGAAATTCACACTGCTTTTAAATAGGGATGGTAAAATCGATGAACGACTAATCGATTAAAGGTGCACGGTTAATCGATTAATCGTAATCGATTTGCGCCTTTCAATTAATCGAATTAATCGATTAAAACTCTTCGATTAATCGATTACGGCAACTGCCCCCCCGCCAACTCAGCCCATTGGCCGGTGCGCATGAGTGCGAAGCGAGCGATGCCGATACGCAATAGTCGAGCGCACCTACTCTTTTTTCACTACAGCGCATATTTGTACGCTGGCACAATGAGCCCAAGCCGTTGGCGGCCCTACCCCATAGAGGCCGAAATGAACTCGCCCTGGTCTCCGTCGCCTACGGCGCCCACCTCTAAGCCCTCCCCAAAGCTTCAGGCGCGCGCAGGAAGCGGTCCCACCCCGACGAGACAGAAATGCACTTGCCCGCTTCAGCTCACCGCTTAATCCGTTCGCCTCCTCTCGCCTCCCATTTGTTCTATCGTGTGCTGGTTAACCATCGGCAACGTTCACGTGGTGCTTACTTGCTATATTGCGTTATTATTACATTGTGGTGTGTATACTGCTTCCTTTGTCATGTCGTAACTGCGAGCAATCGCAAGAGGAGCGCGGTGTGGACGTTGTTCACAGAAGACTCGAAAATGACGATTGCGATGTGTGATAAAGGTGGTAAGCAGTACTCGAAGTCAGCGACGGAAACTCTTAAGATATCACCTGCTTCACGCCAGCTTTATTAATGTCCCAAGAGCATCCTTCGAAGAAAAAAAAGCCGGCAGATCCCACGCACTGTGGGAATCGATGTAATGCGAAGCAGCCAGGAAGGAGAAAATCATGCTTTACATAATTTGTATGCCGAGATTTTCATGTTACCACCCGCCACTTATGTTCGTTATACAGTCATGTCACTCAATACCAAATTTGGTGTATATCAAGCTAACGAAACGGCCGCGAGCGCGCCATGAGCGTACGTGGCATGCGTCATGTCGCACATGACAAGTCATGATTTCCATATTACCACTGGACATTTATGTTCGTCATACAGTAACGTCACTCAATACCAAGTTTGGTGTATATATATATATATATATATATATATATATATATATATATATATATATATATATATATATATATATATATATATATATATATATATATATATATATATATATATATATAGCAAGGCTTATATACAATTTTTAATCTATTATGACATGCTAACAGTAAACTAAGAGTAACCTTTTGAGCCTGAGAATGAATCTAACGTCCACAGCATGTTATCCATTATTCTAATGCTTGACTGCGTGTAACTTGCAAGGGTCCTAGACAAAACGGGTGCATTCTAATAATAGTGCTATGAAAGATTTGTATGCAAGTAATATTATGTACTACTCGTACATTTAGTGAATGCAAGTACCTCCCCCCCCCCCCCCCTTTTTTTTTTAATCTGAGGTGCGTAGTTATTTACCCTTAGGTTCAACGGAATCACTAAACCAAGGTATTTATAATGAGTAACTGACAATAAATTATGACAGACAATGCTGTGTACAAAGAATAACGGCCTTTTTCATTGATTTTATTATCATTGATTGATAAATATGGTCATTGATGGTTGATTATCGATGATCGTGGAGAGATATAGAAAAAAAATGGAGTGCTACTCTGTCGTTCTAGCATATGGATGGATGGATGGATGCTATGAGCGTCCCCTTTATAACGGGGCGGTGACATGTCTGCCACCAGGCTCGAAAAAAAACTTTCTTTTTATGTTGGCCTAATGCCTTATCTACATTGATTAAATCTCTGCTATTATAGCAAAGAAAAATATAAATTCACGGTCCATCTCTCTGCCTCTTAAGGCAGAATGACCTTATTTTCCCCATTCTTCATTTTTGTCCTTTATCTCTACTTTTCTGCCACCAATACTCTAACCGTCTCTTACTTATTTCTATCGCGGACGTGTTCAGCTTTCCATTGTTGTCCCTAAAACCCAAGGCTTCATGTAGACTCGTGCCCACACGTATATCTGGGTGGATATCACCGCATTCAATCAGTACATGTTCCATCGTTTCCTTAGTTCCCCCTACAGCATGTACATTGTTCTTCTTCGTTACAGAATCTCGCTTTATAGCTACGCGTTCTAAGGCAACCCGACCTTGCTTCAAACAGTAAAGCGCTTCCCCTTGAATTATCATAAAACCTCTCCCTCCTTATTTCGTTTTTTCCCTTTCGGTAGTCACTGAGAGCCGGCTTCTTTTCCATCGCTGTCATCCAATAAGACCTCTCCGCCTCTCTGACTTTTCGTTTAATGCTCCTTGTTGCCATGTCGCCCACGCTGCTAGCCGTATATAATAGAGCTCATTCGCGGCACCTGGCGGCAAGAAACGGTGCTTTCGGTAACAATTCAGCATAAGAATGCTCTATTCTGCGAAAGTGGCCTAGCTCGGCGAATACCTGCTGCGTGGCGGCTTTGTCCTGCGTCAGCTTGACGACAAACTTGTTCAGCGAAACTGTTAAATCCGAGGTGTTTTCACGGCGGTCTTCGCAATGATCTCCCACTGAAATCGGGCAAGTCACATTACTCAACTTCGGTTCGCTAAAAATTAAGCTGTCTATAACTAGCCCAGCAGGTATGTGCCATAATTGTTGGGCGTGCCCTACAACTCGCCTACGGAGTGGCCACAGCGATGCTCGCAGCGTAGAAATGTTATATGCCTAGAGCAACAAAACATGGACAGAAGAAACGAAACGGACGACAGTAGGGTACGCATTTGAGCTGATGGGTTCATGATTTCCTGTAGAAAACAGCATTTTTGATCACACAGAAACATTTTTCATCACACCGAAAGGCGACACGTGAATTTGAGGTACTAAACAAAAGGTGATAACCCCACCCTCTGTACGGTTACTTCATGATTGCGTGTGCGTTCTTTGCCTTTTATTGCTTTAAAATGCAATGCGTGTCGTTTCAATAAAAACAGTTGGAGTCATCGCCCGTCCTGTCAGGTGCTCCTCTCCTGTCCTCGTCAAATGTAGTGCTACAATATTGCAATTAACACTGTGCCATAGCAGCGGGCAATATCGAAGTCGTAGTGTTGATGCCAGCATGCTTACTGCGTGGCGTCAAGACAAGATATGCTTGCTAATTTGACAGCAGAGCAGCGCTCACCTGGCTACGGATCAGAACGACTGATACGCGTCCGGACTTCGCTAAAAGCCAGCAGTGCAGTAGCATTGGCCGTCGGAGATCACAGGCTCACCAAAAACACTTCGTAGCTGCACTGGGATTTCTAGTGCGTCCTAATTCACGTCAGACGTTCACACTAACAGAGCAACAACATTTATTTCATTGTCGATGTTGTCCTTTGCGACAACGAAAATGCAGCAGCAAGGACACTCTCAATTGCAACAAAACACTGTGTTGTAAAAAACAGCAGTATTTTCAACAGCAATAACCCCCACATGGACCTTCTTACAGCCGCCATCTTTGCCAGTGTTGCCTTACAGCTGCCTAACTTCGCAGCGCCCCCTGGATTTCGTTTTAGGCGCGAGTAAGCTGACATATTCCCCCCTCGCTCTTCATTCGCAGAGACACCTCGGAGAGCACACACTTCCTAAGGCGCGCATCGAGGACGTCGTGAAGGAGATGCGCTACATGGGCCGGTATCACGCCACAAAGAACAACTGCCAAAAGTGGGTCATGGAGCTGGTGCGTCGTCTAGAAATAGAGGCGCCACGGGACCAGCTCGACGCGGAGACCGTAGTCAACACTGCCAAGCCACCCATCATCACTACCATCGTCGGTACAGTGTTATTGGCCGGCGCTGTGGGGATCGCGAAATGCGCTTTTGGGGTACGCAGCTAGTGTCAATCAAGACGTGGCGGCGAGTTCTCTTTCAGTGATGCGCTCCTTGTCATATGATATTATTATTTACTTACTCATTTCTTTCAATACTTTCCGTGCCAAAAAGACGTTACAGAAGGGAGTGGTAGTTCAAACAGAACAAGGCATATTTGTCAGCTGCTGTGGTTCAAGCAATAATCATAAACTGTGGATTTAAATGCAGAAACACTTGCAGTAATGCTGATGGACATGGACAGGTGGTTCCATTCTTTGGCTTTCTTCGTCATGGAAGAATCAGAAAATGAGACAAAAAGGACTTCAACTTTATGACGGTGACCAGGCAAATAAGACGTCTCACTAATAGGTTGTTTCTTCATATGTGCATTACGAAAAAGCTTATGAAATAATGATAAACGAGGCACTTTCCTGCGGACAGAAACATTAGGAAGTTGCAGATGTTGGTACTCTTCCCGTTCGTTCCACACAGCAGAGTGTTCTGACCTTAATCGCCTGATTTCATTAAATGGTAAGACACTTCACATGCGACATTTATTGCAGGCGTGCTCAAAGTTATGCCTCAAAGGTGAAGCAATAGCCCAAAATGCGGTAGCAAGAAATTGAAATCGTTTACAAAGTAATGCTAGCAGCGCTTCTCTAGCGTGAGACCTGGGGCAACTCAACAAAATGCTACCGTAAGGAAACGCTGCCACTGCAGCAAGCGAGCGAGCTTCGTGATGTGTATGTCTTCAACGCTAACTTGGTGACGTGAACACAACACGCACAAAGGTATGAGTCGTCTGCTGATCCCTTTAAAGATATGGCGCGCAACCACTGGCGACCACGTCAGTCCGGTCAACGTACGCAGTTTCTGCCAAAGCCACAGAGCCCCCCCTCCGGCACCTCCCCATGCGTCTTTCGCTCTGCAGAGATGGTCGATGCATGTCGTCTGCCCCTGAGCCGCGACTGTCTGCAGCCCTCACAGGCTTTCATTTGCGCATAAAATATACAACAAGCGTGGCGATGTTATCAACTTTGACTTTATACGGAACCTCGTGGCGACGCCGACGGCAAAAATCGGCTGCTTTTCAGGCTGCTTTTCAGGGTTGGCACTTAATTAAGGACTGAACAATATTCCAGAGAAAACAACAAAGAGCTTCGCTTGTGTGTGATGCTTATACTTCATACGAAGAAATGTCTTAGAGGTGCTAATTTATGTTTTGTATGCTAACGTGATGTTCTGTGAAAATTACATATAAGTGTACTTGGTGTTTTTTTAGCTATGTTTCAGATGTTAACGTAATGTGCTGATGTTAACCAAAGTAAACCATAAACCAAACTTAGTCTATTATTATTCACAAGTAGAATGGGTGACATCCCCACTGACATACTTCCCCTAAGACATCTTCACAAGAGTATAATAACACACGGTTTTCTGAATTTAGTAACCTTCTGCTTCCAAAAGTAAACACTAACTACGGTGAAATGACAGCCTTGTTTTCTGCCATTTCATCCTGGTATAGACCTATTCCATGTTTGTAAACAGGGGTAGGCGCCGTCGACATTATGGGAAAATTATAGCGACGTCCGGCTTGTAAGCTCCGCCCACCGTGTCCGGCGGGAAAGCCTGACTCCGTGCCTCCGCGCCGCCATAAGCGCTGGCGCAGCAGGTGCAAAAGCTGCCTCCGAGCACCGTGCGTCGGGGCGCCTCTCGCTTGTTTACAAGCGGCGGCTGCAACCGAGGAAGTTGCAGCGGCTGTAAAGGGGACTCTGAAATGAACATATGAGCCATGTTGACGAGGAGCTCTAGCTCTGAGAACCTCATCAGAACGTTAGGTATATTCACGGCGCGAATGCGACTCATTTGCGAAATGTCGTCGCCGTTGCGACAGTCTAGGTCGAACGTGTACGTTTTAATTTGTCAACTGATGCTAAAACGACCGACCCAGTTCAGCGATTTAAGAGGCTCTTGGGTACGATATGCAAATGCACGGAGTAAAATGCATAGTCACGCGAACCGTTACGGTAAACTCTCGCATATAAGAAATGTGCCGGGAATGTTATTCATGCGAACGAATTGGGCGATATAGAAACCATCGTGAGAGCGCAACTAAACACGACACACAAGAAGGAGAAACAGACGAGGACGTTTAGTTGCGCTCTCACGATGGTTTCTATGTCAAAGCACCAACTCGCCCAACAGTCAACTCTTCTGAATTGGGCGATCTCGGCGACACTGTCATCCGGGTGACGCTTGCGATAATGCTTCAACTACATGCTATGGATAATGCGGTTACGTACCTGTCAGGTTTGCGGCTCCCTTCGTAGGCTCTATTCGAGACCGCGAAATGCGTACATCTTGTAAACAGACTCGGCAAGTTTCCCGGTCGGGTGCTGTTTTTCTGTGAATTCCGACAGACGTCAAAATCTCGTGAAGCCACCGCAGCCAGAACAGCCCTGCCCGATATACTTGCGTCATCGCAGCCGCATACAATCAGGAAAGGCATAGTCGAAGTCATCCTTTCATTCGCTGCCGCTTTAATGAAACGCAGAAAAAAAACATGCTCCGTGACCGAGTGATATCTTTAGTTCACGCGAGTATAACGAAATCCTTTTGACGCGTCTAAGAGTTCTGCAGGTGTACCAACAATGGAAACCGTGAAGAATTTCCCTCATATGACAATGCTATCCACAACGATAACGTGCTTTGAGGTAAACGTGCTATGCCTCCACTGAAGGCTTATTCTAAAAAATGTGGTGCGGCACATTACAATGACAAACGGTTCACACAGCTAATAGTTTTTGCTGAGTAAGTCGCTCCAAAACATAACCGATGAGCCGGCGTCGAAGACAAGTTCTCGATCGCGTTTTACAGCTAAAACTGAAAAAAAAAAAGACTTATTCCGTCTTTCCTGTGCTTTCCCGCGTAAATCACCGTGACAGCTCGTCGTTACACCGTTTTTTTCTTCTTTGCACGACGACAAACAGCGCACGCACCAGCGAAAACACAGCAGCAACTACGGTAGGCGCCGCGGCTTTTGCCTACCACGCGAAACTAAACGCCCGACGACAGCGCCACCGCATCTTCGTGACGTATGTCCGGTGGAATAGGTCTATAGGGGATATTCATAATGCTTAGTGCTCTGGCAACACTGGGCACGTCCGCCATTTTTGTTGGGCACCGTCGCAGAATCGTCTGCTAGCGTCTCCACAAGGAGAGGCCACGGAGGGGCTGAGCCGCAGTCGCTGGCGGAGCTTTCGGACCGAGAAAATACGGCTTTTTCTTTCGTCATCCAGCGCCGAATGGTCAGTGAACCTCACTCTGCTGCCACAAATCGACGAGAACGCAATATCGGAGCTCCGCGCGCTTCAAAACTCACCCGGACGGAATCTGCACGAGGCGCATCGCTTCGCAAAGCCGAACTGCTGTTCTCGTGCTTCCGATCTGAGGTAGGCGTTCAAGAAAAGCGCTCATTGCAGAGGAGATGCGAGTCTCAAACTTCTCAGATGACCTTGAATAGCAATGCATCTCCATTGTATTTACCCCTGCGATTATAATAGCACGCGTCAAATATAGAAACCACTTTCTTTTTGCGCGACCTGTGCAACGCTGTGCTGCATTCCTCGACTCATTTCTTTAACTACACGTATCTCTACACCCTTCGCAATAGCGTGTGTCGTAGTTTTTCGAAAGAAACCAGGCATGGGCATGTGCATGAGCGGTGGCACTGCTTATATACGTGTAAATAAGTCCTTGCATTCGTCGATCTGCAACACCGGCAAGCTAATGTTGATCAATCATGCTCTCTCGCTCGTGTGCGATGTCGGCCGCATGTTTTAAAATGCATATATCGTAATATATTGTTCCGTAAGCTTAGCTATGTTGCAGGCGAGCAATTGAATTGCACGGAGAAATAATAACTGAGGTTCTAGAGGGCGCTCTCGCGCGCGCCGGTCACTTCCTATAGCCCTAAACACAGTGCCCATCTTGTTGACGAAACAAGTGTGCGTCGGTATGTTCTTTTCTTCGTTCATGTAACTAATAAGTTCGATTAAATTTAGTCCTACCTTGTTCCCGGCATCGTCAGGGCCTCCCTCGTTGCCTGAACAGCACAAGAAGCATTGGGTAAGTCATCGCTGAACGCACCGTAAAGGCTGCGATATGCGACTGGTTTCGTTTTCGTGCCCAACAAAACATGGCGGATTGAGCTTACAGGATCGTCAACAGATGGTGCTGTACATTTTGAATACCCCCCTGTTCTCTACCCTCAATAATAAATGAAGCCTTTCATTACATTGTTTACGGCGGCATCTAAAACAGTTCTCACTAACCACATGCGCTACCTGAATAAATATATATGTGTGCTTTTATATATGTGTATTTATGTATGTGGTATTGTATATGTACGTATTGATATGTGTGTACATGTATGAATATATGTTATGACGTTACAAACTGCGTTGGATTGTGATCTGTATGTGTTATGGTGTTCTATTGATGTTATTTAATTAGTTATCACTTGTTCTGTCAATTGTGTAGTTTTATTCACATGTATACTTTTAAACTGCCATAAATTGAATAAATATTTTCATTGCCTTAATTTTTTTTATTGGCTTGCTGTTTTCTCCTAAGTTGCGAATCTTTGTTCTACATTTTCCTATACATGTGCTAACATGAAGTCCCCGTGACAATTTTGTAGCGTTAGCTACACTGGCCTAGCCAAACCCGTTTCGCGCGGCACATCAAGAGCCGTGCTGCGCATGCGCGAGGATCACTGATGTCACACAGCTGGCGCACCAGAGCCGGCATCTGCCGCGCACTCCGCCGCCGCCGCGCAACTCACCGCCGCCGGTCTGCGCATTCCAGAGGAGTGACGTCGTAGCCGTGGTAGACGCACTGGCGCCGGCGCGCGTGCGCAGCTTTTCGCCTTCGCTGTGCAGTCGCCGTCTGACACTGCGCTGGAGCCGCTGCGCTTCTGACTGGCGTTTGCCAGTGTGGTATAGCCATGGAGAAGGAGAGCGCAAATGCTGCTCAACGGCGCAGAAGAGCGGAGAAGCGTGACTCATCGGATCCCGAAGTAGTTGCCTGGCAATTAGCGGTTGAGGGTAGGAAGAATGAACAGAATACTGTGTTGGGGCCATATATAGACGGCAGCGTGTTACTTCACTGATCACCAAGCCGTCTTTGTGGCAATAGAGCAGCAACCTGACGTTGACCAAAAATATACACATGTGCCACATAATACGTATACCGTGTTTGTGTGTCATTGGAGCAGCAGTAAGCATGATAATCAAGCTAATCCTAGACAATCAGGAGGGCTAAGAATAATCAGCTGAAACTTTGCTAACGCTACGTATATCCTGGCATAGCCGAGCTAAGCCACTGCAACATTTTTTGCTTTGGGACCTCCTTCTGTGTTATATATTTTTCTACGTGTATTGTATTACTTTTATTGCATTGAATAACAAATAAATAAATAATAAACTGACGTATATATGTACCACCTGCGTGTAAGCTTGCGCATATAATTGTTGCCTGCATTTCCTCTAGCGTAAGCGTCATGCTGTGGATCGCAGAATCGCACTTGGTGCGATTCTGCGCTTCTTCCATGCACTATTACCTCTGCTAGCGTCTCCCTTCACCCGACATGAGGGCTGTGCATGGCCTTTCTACAAAGCGGTTTCAAGCACTGGAGAGGATCTGGGGTGGAATGAGTTACCGGCATGCAGACTACCGGGGCAAGGAAGAAAACTCGGAAGCACGAAATAAAAACTCTCTTTCTTTTCAAACAGGTGTTAAAAAGGGGGTGAGTACGTACGTTCGTTGGCCTCCAAATCATGCTTGCAGGTCGAACGTCTCGATGGTTCAATACGACTCATTACTTCAGCGTAACAGTACGCCCATAATGTGCATCCCCATACACGTCACGCACGACGTTTGATTATATACAGTAATTATAAATCTCATCAGCACTACTTTTGTGTCTACAGTAGGCGATAACATTCAGGATGACTTCTCGCTCACTATGCAACAGCTGTCTAGACGGTGATCAAAATCGAACGGGTCAAAAAAAATAAAAAAAATTCGGCAGATCCCAAGTACCATGGGAATCGATGTTATGCGAAGCATCCGGAGGTAAGGTGACTGGGTCGTAATTCTTTTATTGAGCGAAACGTTATGAAATGACGCTAAAGATATGTACAAATGTTGCACGCACAGACATGTTGAACAGTCGCATATGCTTCATATAACCAGTTGGTAACAGTTGTGTAACGATGCCAACAGAAACATGGGTATTGCCAACACCAGAAGCCGTAAGCTGATATAAACAGCTTGTCATTGCAAGGATGGTAGCCCTGGATAGTGCTTCGTGGACCAACTACAGTGGATGGCGCTTAAGTATACAACTGACATTAACCCGACATGGCTCCTTCGTCATAGGAACACGTAGGCAATGTTTATTCAATTAGATAGCCAGACCACAATATACGTTTTACCAACATTACGCCTGCATAGAATGTTCTGCCAAAGCAGTTTCGAGACCTGACGTGGCTCTGTGGTAGAATGCTTGATTGCCACGCAGAATGCTTGGGGTTCGATTCCTGTTGGGACTCTGATTTCTGTTCTTTGTATTCCTCGCGTCAATGCCGCCGATGTCCGTTTCTCTTAACGCTGTCGTCTTAAAATTACCAGTGTCAATGCAACCGATGTCAGTTTCTCTTAACGCTCTAGCCCTCCTTCCTTCCCCTCCTTAGCGCGTGGGTCAAATGGAGTGAATTGTGCCTGTGCTCGCCGTTCCTGGGTAGATCTAAATTGTCAAAGTCCAGTGGCGCATACCCGCATTCCAAGGTCTGTGGTATACGGGTATGAGCCACACGTGTCTGGAGAAATGAGTTTGACGACGTACGCGACGGGATTTTCACGTTATTCATGTCATGACCAGCCAGACATATTTGTCAATACCTCTTACCTTCCGGTTCAAATTTTGGTCTACCCCAAGTTAAGGAGGCCATCACGGGAGCACCCAGACGTAGGCGGCTAGATAGATAGATAGATAGATACGTAGATAGAAACGCAAAAGTTCTTACAGTACGCAAAGAAATGCTTCGCATTTAAAATGCCAATAGTCACCGCATAGACCCAGCAGAAAGCATAATGCACTCCGACTGCTGTGCAGTATAGTGTTTTGAAGC